>JAABOM020079162.1:0-77509 GCA_011800125.2 Solanum clarkiae | reverse complement strand
CATAGATCCTTCCTTGGCACATAAAGGCACTTACCAACTCCGACACAACTATTAATGGTGTCTCCATTCCTTGACATATTCATATGATTCCATACATAGTCACTTCCAAAGCTAGTGACATACATGAATAACAAGATACATGGTTTCTTGTTGCCAAATAAAGTTCACAAGTTGTACCGTTTCATACGCATTTCATTGTTTATCCAATGTACTCTTTTATTTGTAATATTGTCTTGTATGAATATCTACACGTCACATGCTACATATACCTTCTTATGGCTCCAATATTATGGCGACCAAAAGAACCATCTCAAAGGTAATGAAAAGATAAAGTATAAAGTTTTGACGGGTGGTAGCCCGAGGGGGTTCATTGCGAACCTAGCATAGGGACGATCCTTATACAGTTTATGGGTGGTACCCGAGGGGGTTCATTGCAAATCTAACATAGGGACGATCCTGATACAGTTTCACCACTGATCAGTTGGTCACATGTTTACAACTGTGCACAGATTTTACAGTACAAATGATATAGTAAAGGTAAAGTAATATAAAGGATGTAAAGTACATGATTCCACAGTATAACTAAAGGTGCTCCACAAACTTACATCAGTACATGGGTTCATTTGAGTTATTACTTTATGTACAATATATCCTGCCTTAAGTACTCAGTACATTATCTCGTACTGACGTCCCTTACGGGGGCCCTGCATTTCATGCTGCAGGTACAGGTGCTAGTAGATCTCCTCAGTAAGAGTACAGGATATTCAATTGCTGTCATCAAGCTCCAGGTTGCTTTGGGGCTTTGTATATGTCTAGAGCTTATGTTTATATTGTATAGTTGGTTTAGGCGGGGACTGTCCCGACCCTTTTCAGATTTTTTTCTTTAATTAGAGTCTTTGTAGACTATGTAAAGTAAAAGTAAAGTCATGTCTCGTACTTTAGACACCGTGGCCCCAACGGCCTAGTCATATACATTTCCTTTTGGCTTATTATCATTTTTATATACTTTAAGGCATGCTAAAGGTAGAACCCCTCATAATACATATAGTAAGCGCATAGTTACAGGTTGGTTCTCCCGAGCCTTATCGGCAACGGGTGCCGGTCTGCCCTACGGGACTGTGGGGCGTGACACATATAGTTCAATTTAGTTTGTATCATCTTAGGAAAGATCAGAGATACATCATAGATTTATCTTTAGACATCAAGAACATGGTCTAAGTAAACCTTGAATAATCATCCATGACCACCAATGTACTCCTTTCCTCCTCTGCTTTGATCCTTTACTAGCCTACATAGATCCATATGAATTAGTGCCAGTTTTCTGGTATTGCTGACGCATATCTTATGTTTGAAAGAGGATCTGGTCTTCTTTCCTTTGACACATGATTCACAAACTTTATCTTCTTCAAACTTTAGTTTGCTTCAAACTTGAAGCAAGTTTGTTAAGAAATGAGGAACTAACATGACCAATTCTTTTGTACCAAACTTTTTCTTTATCACTTTGAGAACTAAGACATGTAAGATAATTGTTTGGTATGGAATCCAAATCAGCCACATATGTTTTCTTTACCCTTTTTGCAACATGAATAACTTCTTGTGATACCAAATCGGTGAAAATACAGTTTTCTAAGAGAAATTTTACATTGTTGCATGCCGTTGTCATAGATTTGAGATATACTCAACAGGATAAACTTTAGTATGTTCACATAATAGACATTTTCTGCTAAGTATTCTAGAGACTTTTCAATCCTTCCAATACTAAGAATGTACCTCTTTTTCCATTTCCAAAAGAAACATCTCCACCTTGAAGTGCTTTTAGTGAAATGAAGCTTTTAACATTTCCAGTCATCTACTTTGAGTGACTAGTATCCATGTACAAGTATTGGCTGCTTCTTTGTTCACTTTCCTGCAAGAGACTGCTTGTTAGTCTTAGGAACCTATTTCAATCTGAGTTCCCAAAAGGCCTGTAAGAGGTTAATTATCCATTTTCTTATCTAGATATGTAGCACCACTTTCTTCATCTTAGAATTATTATAAAAATTCACTCCAAGACCAGGTCTCATTCTTCTTTCCTTTTTTTCGAAATATCCTGCCAATCATTCTTCGTAGTCTTTGAATATAAGACAGTTAATATTCAGATGACCATCTTATCCATAATGCTTAATTAACAATAGATTTTAGTCATTGATATTTTTGCGGTAACTGGTATAAGACAGACCTATCTTCACAAAACACAGACCTTTTTTAGTATTATCTACTTGATGAGTCAAGAGTATCAAAAATTTTAGCAGAAATAGTCCATTTGAGTGATTTGGATAACTCTTCTATGACTCGAACTAGGTCCTTGTCTAATTGAATATTCCTTTCTAGTGCCATAGCTAGTTTTGTTTTAACATTATGTAATCTAGCTTCAATCTCAAGATATATGTTACTATCATTTTCTTTCCCCTTTTTATAACCCCTTGTTTCTTCGTTCAACTTTTCACAAAGAGCTACATTTTCTAATTCTACATCTATAACATGTTTCTTTTTCTTTACTTTAGATTATTGAGAAACTAAAATAATTTTTTCATCTTGAACAAGATCTAACTGATTATTCAACATATCCTTCTCAGTAGTTAGCTCAGTAATCAAATTAACAAAAAAAAACAACTAATTTCCTCAACTTCTTAACAGGAGAGATGTGTAGATTTAAATTAGATAGGCGTTACCTCTTCCTCAGGTTCATCATCTTCTTCAAACTTTGCGATGAATGCAAACATTTGATTGAAAATCTCATTATCTTCCTTCACAACCATCAAGGAAGCATCTTGTAGGTATTTAGACTCTTCTTACTCATTGGAGGAATTACCACACAACAAGAGCCTTCTTCATAACATAGTCTACAATAGATTTTTTTCTTTTCTTGTCAGGGAACTGATCTCTAATGCCCTGGTTAACATCATTTTCTCTATTCACCTTATAAGTTCGTAGATTACCAATCAATGCATCCATTGTTAGAACCTTCAAGTCCTTGAACTCAGAAATTACATCAACTTTACTAGCGCAAAACTTAGGAAGAATTCTACGAATCTTCAGCACTTGCTTGCTATGATTTGTAAGTCCACCTAAGCATCTAAGTTCATTGATAATTGATGAGAACCGATTATACATCTCATGAATGGATTATTCTTCTTTCATTATGAAATTTTCATACTAAGTAGTGAGTATGTCCACCTTAGATTCCTTTACATGCTTAGTACCTTAATGAGTTGTACACAAGCAATCCTAAATCTCCTTTCCTGACTCGCAAGCAGAGATCCGATTGAATTTTTAACCCCAATTGCACATACCAACAACTTCTTTACCTTGTAATTATTTTCAATTTTCTTCCTATCCTCATCAATGTATTATTGTCTAATATTAGGAACTACTCAAGTAATTTCACCATCCTTCACCTCTAGAGTGGGAACATGAGGACCATCAAGCACAATATCTAATAGATCACTCTCTTCAGCCATGAGAAAAACATGCATGCGAATCTTCACCTACTAAAAAATTACCCATAAAGAACGAGGAGGTCTGGTGAATGATTGACCCTCTTCTAGATTTAGTGGAGCTAATATTTATTCTTCAGGATCCCCTCTAGGTATTAACCTTTTAGAAAGTCCTTGCTCTAATACGAATTGATGGAACATATGCATCCACTAAGTGTATGGGGACTGGGACCCTCGTCAGAACAACAGTAAATAAAAAATAATAAAGATAGTAAAGCAGCAAAGTAAAATTGCACAAACTATTTTATGTTGAAACCCCCTTGCTCAAGGGAGGAGAAAACCATGAAATGTACTTACAAGATTTCAACCTAACTTTATTAAACTCAAAGGAGAAAAGTTTTTTATTACAAACTCTTGAGATCAGAGAATTTAACTCTAAATCTCTTCTTCCTCACTGTGATAACTCTACCACAGGTTTGAGCAACTAACTAGCAACTTCGCTAGCCAATAAATCAACTAACTTTGGCTAACATAGACTTCAACACTCACCATAGATAACTCTAGCTATGCACTTATTAATAAAGAGCAAAATCTTGCTTACTATTGGATTGCTTTATAGAATAAGGATTGATCTACAAGATTCAAGCACTCTTTAAGAACAATGAAGTACACAAAGCAAGAATAACTCTAACCTTCCTAGTGTACTACTTGAGAGCTTTACCAAGAACACTCAATGTGTGTAGAAACCCTCAAGCATTCTTCTAAAGAAATGTTGAATATATATACCTAATGTTAGCAATATTTGGAACAATTTTATTGGGTAGATAGTTTTTGCAGAGCTGGCAGATGCGCTATTTGACTACTGTCACTTTTAGGTTCACAACGCTCGTGGGATCAAGTCCCTCATTTGTTCCATTATTTGTTAAATCATCAAAACTTCATAAAATTAGGTTTGAATATCACCAACTAATGGTAAGGGAATGTGAAATTCGTAAAATGACTTTCTAGACAAGGTATGAGCATTCTGACTTTGTGGTGATGTCTTTCAACCTAACTAATGCACCGACAATCTTCATAGATCTTATGAATAGGGTGTTCAAACCCTACCTTTATATGTTCATTGTGGTGTTCATTGATGATATCCTAGTTTATTCCCGACGTGAAGAAGAACATATGGAGTATTTGAAGGTGGTGTTGAAAATGTTAGACGATGAAGGGTTATTTTTGAGTATTGCCTTTCATTACTAAACCTTTGGGCAAGACAAAAGAATAATTCAAATATTGGATGATATGTTGAGGGCTTGTATATTGGAATTCAAGGGAATTTGGGATGATAACTTACCTCTCATTGAGTTTTTCTACAACAATAGCTTCCATTCTAGAATTGAGATGGCACCATTCGAGGTTCTATATAGGAGATGATATAGGTCACCTATCACGACCCAATCCTAGGGCCTAGGCATTAAATGGCTTATGGAATATCTAAAGGAATCCTGAACATGATTCCAAAGAATTTATAGCACATCCTTGGTTGCGGAAGTAAAATTAAAGCAAATAGCACATAAATTCTAGGGAAAATGGGACTTTGGATTCACGGTATGGATGTGTTGTCGGAAAGAGGCTTAGCGTGGATCACATAGCAAATAGAGTCTAAGGGGCGGGTAAGTATGAATCATGCTATGCGTCAATTAGGGACTTAGGACTTCCACCACATCCATACAACAATAATTCAACACATAAAATGAAATGAGGGACTAGGGAGTATTTCAAAATACATAGCATAATAAGAGTCGAGCTTATCATATACATATCTATATATTCAACAACACCTCTAATACGAACGGAATGGGGGACAAAGCATCTCCCCAGCTCACCCTCAAAAGATAAATGTTCATCAATAGACCAGTCTTGATAAGCAAGAAAGTAAATGGCTATTTACCCCGAATGTGGAGGACTCACCAAAAGTGATCTTCAATCAAATCCTCTAACTAAGTGGAAGAGGAGGATGGATAGGAGCTCCGATCCTTACATAGTTAGATCATGCAGGAAAAAGTGTGCATTAGTACTTGAAATATACTGAATAATTAGGGTGTAATGCAAAAAAGAACATATTTCATAATTAAACAATATGCATAATCATAGTCAACAAATATAAGCTCAATATGTCATAAATGACAAGTTCTTAGTTGAACATGCGTGAAGAATCATAAAATCATATGATACCATACATAGTGGGAAGGGACTATAACCGACATGTAAGACCAAGTGAGCTACTACTTAGAAATTAGATGTTCACTCTATACCATACATGGAGTGGACTACTTTGCCATGATAAACCAAATAAAACCTTACGACATAGCCTTTTTGAGAAGTACCCATATACCCCTTAACTTATGGCATGGATTGTCGGCAGGCATCATCAATCAACTTTACCTTATGGGATTGACTTTTAGGTAGATACAAGCCCATATAGGGAATCAATAGCATGAATCTATGGTGGCACATAGTTTAGGGAGAATGGGAGACTAACAAGGTCCACTCGGTGCTAGGTCACAATCCCATGAAATACTTGAAACATAGTCATAGTCGTATTACTTATAGTCTCAAAACATCATAGTTTAGTTCTTGGAGTAACTCACTAATACATAGCTTATAACCATTAAAGATAGCACTCTATATATTTCTTTACATTCACATCATGCTCATGACCTCATGAAATACTTGTTAGCCCTCTTAATAGTCTCAACATAATAACATACATATCTTTTTACAAGGTATTCATTAGTTGAGAAGCATGACATGCATCTTTAATCAAACCATGGTGGGTGCATATTGATAATCTTAAAAACCATGCAAATCATGAGTAAATTCCATTAGGTGCAAAATAGAATCACTTGATCATTATTCAAGAACCCACTAAAAGCATTGTAAAAAATTGGTTACTTCATAATAACTAATTTCATCAAAACCCTCGTATAAACCATATATTTCACATGATATTCACTTCATAATAAGGTATGAAATAAATCATCATCAAATACTTCATAGTTGTAACGACCCAAAAAAGTGCCTGAAAATCGTGCTTTGAAAGTGCCTAGAATCTTGTTTTCCACATATCTAAAAATTCGTTGATTATTTCGAAAATCCGACTTCATATTCTTGTTTAAGGGGTCCAAATAAGGGGAAAAGGGTCTAAGCTCAATTTCAAATCAAAGGAATCGAATTACGAAATTTCACTAAGTGCAATTTCTAGTGAGGATCCACGACCTCTCTGCGACGCGGAGAGGTGTAATTTCTGCATTGTTTTTCCTAGTCCGTCCAGGTTTTTCTAAGTGATGGGCCTAAGTTTTCTCAAATGTGTTTTTACCTATACTTAGCCAAATTCACCCTCATATCTCCCAAAACATTTCCCAACACTCACTAAAACACAGTCTTATTTTCACTCCCAAATTCAAGACCCAAAACCCTCATCTAAAGCTAAGGATTCTCTTCAAGCTTCAAGCCTCCATCTTCAACCTTCACCAAGAACTTCACCAAAGCTAAGGTATGTGGTGTTGAACCATTAGGTCCTTCCACCTATGGTACCTAGACCCTCTTTTACTTAATAATGCATGATTTAAAGTTGATTTTACTTGTTGGTCTTGTATATTGAGAAATTTACTGCACAGTGATTTTAGTTCATAAAACTATGGTCGTTTTAGCATGTTTTGAGCTTCAAATCTTGGATCTAATGTTGGATTTGATGAGGGGTTTTTATGTGTATGTCTTGGGGGTTTTTCAAGGTGTTGATTGATAGTTTTACCATAGATTTTCTTACATGATTTCATCTCTAAATTGCATGATCTTTTACCCTATTACACACCTCTAAGCTGTTTGATAAAATGTCTGGTTATGGTTTCTTGAGGAAATGAAGGTCCAAAGTAGGAGATATGATATGATTGATGTTATGATGATGACATGAGCTTACATTCTTGATGAATTCTATATAAAGTGTTGCATTAGACTATGCCCAATATGGGGGTCTAAGAACCCGGATAACCAAGGTAAAGGGTAGTACTTCTCCACCTAGTGATGGGGCGGCATCATCACTAACCTAGATGGGGGTTAATACTCATCAACTGAGAGAAGGGTTAGTATTTGTCCAGCTAGGTGATGGGGCGACATTTTCACCAACCAAGAGAAGGGTTAGTACTTCTCCACCTAGGTGATGGGGCGACATTATCACCAACCAAGTGAAGGGTTAGTACTTCACCACCTAAGTGATAGGGTGGCATCGTCACTAACCTCAAGGGGTTCATACCTTGGAAATGTAGCTTGGTCTATTCTTCACATATGATACCTTATATGAGCATGAGTTACTTAAATCATGTTTTACTTACACATTGATCATACATGCTATATTGTTATACTATGCCTATTGTCTAATGTATGCATTTTATGTATGATGTCTATCTATTGTTGCATTGCAGCCCGCATACTTAGTGTATTCGAATGTACTAATACATACTCTTGACATATGATATCACCATGTAGGAACCGGTGCCGAAGTTGATCATCCTCCTCCTCCATGTGGCTAAACGGTGCGATTCCAAGCTTGTTGGTGAGTCCTCTATTTCGGGGACCTTAGTCTATGTTACTATTATCTATGTATTGAGACACTTTCTTATGTACTATTAGACTATGAGGGCGATCCTAGTAGCCTTGTCTTGGCCCTCGCTCTGTCTATGTATTTAGAGGTTTTGTTGGACAAGTTGTGTAATTATGATATTAGTTATGATTCCTTGTCTCTTGATGTTGAGGTGTTGGCAAGCTATCCATTAGTACCTTTGCCCCTTGTTGTTAACTCTATGTCTTTTACATGCTTCCGTGACCAATAATATGTAATAACAAGTTAAGAGGCTTGATTGGAGTTCCTTCGGGTTCCCCATTCACTGTGTAACGTCTAGGCCCTAGGCTTGGGTCGTGATAATAATGTCATCATAGAAAAGAGTTCATAAAATCATCACATATTACTATAAATTGAGAAATCAATGAAGAAGGCGAATGGTTGAGCTTTGTGGAGGGAAGGTCCCCATAAATCAAAACCCTCACACCTTAGTGTTTTAATGGAGGAAAATCTGAGTTGGAGGTGAGAAAAATCAAAACCCTAGCTTGGCCTCTTCTATTGATAGCTCGAAGAACTTGAGAGTGTTTTAGAGAAGTGGGACTTAGGGAAATTTTGAGAATGAAGTGGACTAGAGTGAATTAGGGTTTTATATGGATGAAAAAGGATCATTTGGTGATTAAAATGACTTAGTTAGGCATTAAATAATGGGAAAGGTCAAATTTTCCCTTCATAAAATTCTGCTGGAAAGGACCACAAGACCCTGACTACGGACCGTGGTCCAGTTTGTGGCCCTTCGGAAAGGGGTTTTGTCTGATAACAATTTGGACCCTTAGAAACTTTCTCTGATCCTCAACCTATGATAGGTCTTATGACTCATAAGTCAAGGTATGGACCATCTGCTAAATCGTACTACCAACTTCAGAAATCCATATTTCCACCAAGTCTAGCCATCACTCCACGAGTATAGGTTGTAGCCGTAGTACTACTTACGTCTCGTAGGCCCTTCCATTAAACCCACTAGTACTTAGAAAATTGTCACATTTCATTTCTTAGTCACTTTTACACCCTCCACCATGTGTGGCCTTACAATATCTCCCCCTTAGGAACATTCATCCCCGATGTAGGCTCTACAATGTGGAATATATGCATCATATGAAAAATGCAACGTTTCATCATGAAAAATTTCAAACCATGCTACAAACAAATGTTTTAGTACTTCAAAATCACATACATATGCATAGATGAAATGCAAAGGACATGCAGGAATGGGGAGGTTCTCAAATAGGAAAGAATTTTTAGTATCTTAACCTTGATTTTTATGGAAAAAGATAGGAGTATCGCTTCTTCATATCAGCGTCAGCTTCCAAAGTAGCACTTTTCACTTGTTGGTTCCTCTATAAGACTTTAACGGATGCAACATCTTTATTTCTCAATCTTTTCACTTGCCTATCCAAGATTTCCACCTAAACCCTCATAAGTTAGATTCTCATCAACATTTACCACCTTTAAGGGCACAATGGAATTTGGATCTCTAATACTCTTCCTCAACATAGAGACATGGAAAGTCAGATGAATCATGCTCATCTCCATGGGCAACTCTAACTCGTATGCCACTTTACCACATGCCTCAAGATCCGGTAAGACCCTACATACCTAGGGCTTAACTTGCCTTTCTTGCTAAATTGGACTACAGCCTTCATTGGTGAAACCTTCAAATATACCAAATTATCAACTTTAAATTTAAAGTCTCTCCTCCTACCATCGGCATAAGACTTTTGCTGACTTTGAGCCATTTTCGACCTTTCCCTTACCATTCGTACCTTCTCTAAAGCTTCCATAACCAAGTGCAGACCTATCAAATTCATCTTCTCCACTTCAAACCACCCAATTAGAGATCTACAACACCTCCCATATAGAGCTTCAAAGAGAGCCATTCCAAGGCTAAAGTGGTAGCTATTGTTATAAGCAAACTCAATAAGCAGAGAGACATTCATCCCAACAACCTCTAAACTCCAAGACACAAGTCCTAAGCATTCCCTTAAGAGTTTGAATGATTCTCTCAATTTGACCATCTGTTTGTGGCTGAAATGCCATTCGAAGCTTTACTTTAGTACCAAGGCCATTTTGAAAGGACCTTTAAAATTGTGAAGTAAATTGAGCACTATGATTCGAAATGTTGGCCATTGGGCCCCATGCAATCTAACCAACTCATGAATGTACAACTTGGCATAATCTTCGGCAATATAAGTTGTCTTAACTAGTAGGAAGTGAGCTGACTTTGTCATCTTATTAACAATAACCCAAATTAAGGTACTGGGCCTCTTCGTGCAAAAATGGACAACACCCTTGATGGGTGAGACCTTCAAATACACCCAATCATCTACACAAAACTCAACATCCCATCTCCTTATATCGGAGTAGGAATTTTGCATACTTTGAGCCATCTTCAATATTTCCCTTACCAATGTTACCTTCTACAAGTCTTCCATAACAAAATCTGGACTGATCAAGGCCATTTCTCCCACTTTAAACTATCTAACCGTGGATCTACAATGTCTACCATGTAGAGCTTCAAAGGGAGCCATTCTGATGCTAGAGTGATAGCTATTGATATAAGAAAACATGATACGCCGAAGATGCTCATCTCAACTACCTTTAAACTGTAAGACACAAGCCCCAAGCATATATTCAAGAGCTTGAATGGTCCTTTCGGCTTGACCATCTATTGTCGGTAAAATGTCGGGCTAAGATTGACTTTGGTACCAAGGCCTCTTTGCAAAGATCTCCAAACATTAAGTAACATGAGCACCGTGATATGAAATAATAGACAATGGGACATCATGCAATCTCACCAACTCATGAATGTATAGTCTAGCATAAGTTTCAGCATCATATGTTATTTTAACCAGTGAGAGGTGAGTTGACTTTGTCATTCTATCAATAATAATTGATATAGAATCACAATGCCTCTTAGGCTTAGGCAATCTAATCACAAAATTCGTGTTGATTTCTTCTTACTTCAAAGTAGGAATATCCATATCTTGGGCTAGGCCACCCAACTTTTAATGTTCGGCCTTGACTTATTGGAAATTGTGAAACTGTATACAAATTTTCCAATATCTCTCTTCAGACCACCCCACCAATACACTTCTCTTGGATCCCTATACATCTTTGTATATCTGAGTTGAATAGAATAAGACAAACTATGAGCTTTTTTTGAAATCAAGTCTCTCAACCCATCAACATTGGGCAAACATAACCTACCTTAGTACTTAAGGACACTATCTCTCCCTTGGGAGAAATCCACTTTAATCCGTTCAACCAATACCACATGCCCTAGGAATGTAACTTCCTTCAACAAAAGTTCATATTTGTCAAAGTTAGCAAACAACCTTTCTTCTCTCAAGTTTTACAACACTACACATAAATATTTCACATGCTCCTCTTCACGGCATGAATATATCAAAATATCGTCAATAAATAAAACCACAAAAATGTCAAGGTAGGGTTTAAAGACCTTATTCATCAGGTCCATAAATATCACCAGAGTATTGGTTAGACCAAAAGACATCACCATATATTCAAAGTGCCTGCATCTAGTTTGAAAATCCATTTTGGGGATGTCACACTCCCTTATTCTCAATTGATGATACCTAGATAACTGACTAGCCCCTTGAAGCTGATCAGATAGGTTATCTATCCTTGGCAAAGGATACTTATTCTTGATGGTAACCTTGTTGAGTTGCTAATAATCAATACACATCCTAAGTGAGCCATCTTTCTTCCTTACAAACAATACTGGTGCACCCCAAAGTGACTTGCTAAGCCTTATGAATCCCTTCTCCAACAAATCTTCCAATTGATCCTTCAACTCTTTCAATTTCATTGAGGCCATCTGGTAGGGAGGAATGGAAATGTATTATTTATCGGAGAAGAGGATGAAGTCTGATATCTCCAACATAAATAAAAAAATTGAGTAATTCTGTTGTTATCAAACAACTTGAGCATAATTTGGTCAAGTGTCGACCCAACTTAATCAACATCAAAGAGGTACATTACCTAGCAACATAATTCAGAACTCAAAGAATGAAGGGTAGTGCGTGGCAATTACTACTCACGGTGGAAAAAGTACCATTGATCCTCCCATGCCAGTCTATGAGGATGATATTTGAAAGGAGATAGTTGAGGTCAAGAATGCGGATACTAGAGATGATCATGGCAAGGATTGGGTGAGTGATGTTGTAGAGGCACCATAGAAGTTGAAGCCCATTCCTTGGCCTTCTCCTCCCTTCCCTTGAAGAATTAAAAAGAAGGAAGAAAAGGGGAAGTTCAAGCACTTTCTCTCCATGCTGAAACAACTCTCTATCAACATCCCTCTCATTGAGGCATTGGAGAAGATGCTAGGGTATACAAAGTTCATAAAGGACTTGGTTATGAAGAAGCACGCTCTGAGTTAAGAGCTCTCCCTATAGCTTCAGCATTGCAGTATAATTGCTATGAGGTTCTTGGTTAAAAAACGAGAAGATCTCACTGCTTTCACCATATCCTGCATTATTGGAGATGTGGAATTCACAAGGGAATTATGTGATCTTAGTGCCAGTATAAATTTAATGCCCCTTGCAATCTTCCAAAAGCTAAGGTTGGGAGCCTCTTGACACGTCCCGCCTAAATTCTTCTCTAAAATTGCGCAGGAACGTGTCCTACATGCTCTGGAAGGCCCTAGAACTCTGTAGATTTGTACAGAATATTAAAGAGAAGACTAGAGAGACCTGGAAGGTTCCATACACTTGTACAACGGCTATGGGAAGCCTTGTACATAAAACATCCTAGATATTTTGTAAGAAGACTCTAGAGAGACAATACTAGCCATAGGATCAAATTAATCTTAGGCGTTTATTGAGGAAGTGGCGTAGTATAAATACCCCTCCTTAGCATTCATTTTGCATCAAGCAAAGTTGTAATATCTTAAACACTGTAAAGCATTCTCTCTAGGCAATCAAATCCTTTTTTCTTCAAAAGCTCTCTTGTCTTTCAAGTTCTAGCGTTCCCTTAGCGATCATAGGCAACAGGCTTACTAGTGTTTGCAAGATTGTGCAAGAGTCATGAGCAAACTGACTAGTGCCTCACGGAAGTCTTACAGTGAGTCCTAAGTCCGTGACAAAGTGGTATCAGAGCAGGTACTGAGGGAAGTAATGCCCAGCGATGGAGAGGTTTTTGCTGCCAGTACCGTTGAAGTCATGGTGGATGTTATCAAAAGACCAAGGGTAAGGAAAATACCAAGAAGGTGAAAAAGCTGCCAACTGATCCAGCCCCAAGTGATGTTGTCTCCCTTCCAACCGCCGACAATAGTGACGAGGAGCGAGAGGAGTTGCCGACCGATGTCACTCCCGGGTTGGAATGGGTCGCTAGAGTGAAGACTCTCTGACAAGCCGTGGAGTTGCTGGGCCATAGCTTGAACCAGATCGATGGCAAGCTTAAGAATTTTGAGGAAATGACCCTTGAAGAAAATGATAACATCCGCATGGACATCGACGACCAATGCACAGCGGAAGAAGAAGCTCATGCTTTCTTAGAGAGCAGGATCGAGGCCTTGGATGGAAGGTTCATGGACATGCTGGAACCTATGGGCACCAAGGTAAAATAACTCGAGGGAGCCATTCAACAGGGGAGATATGCTGCTCTGGCCGTGGAACGGGAGGTAAGCATCTAGGCTCCCAAGCCACCTGTTTTCAAAGGCGTCCGCGACACTCAAGAGGTAGAGAACTTCCTGTGGCACTTGGATAACTATTTCAAGTGCACTAGGGTAAGCAACGATGATATAAAGATCAATACGGCCATGATATACTTAACAGAGATGGCAACGCTGTGGTAGAGACGGAAGGACGCCGAAATAGGGAAGGGACTCTGCACGATCAGCACATAGGAGCAATTTAAGGTAGAGTTCAAGAACACGTTTTATCCCAACAATGTCGTCAATGAAGCCAAGAAGAGGTTCTGGGAATTGAGGTAGACGGGTAGCTTGAAGGCCTATATAAAGGAGTTCACTACCCTCACACTTCAAATTCCCAGCCTCACAAAGGAGGACATATTGTTCCACTTCATGGATGGACTACAGAGTTGGGCCAAGATGAAGTTCGAGCGTCGGTAGGTTTCCACCTTTGATGAGGACATCACACAGGCAGAAGGCCTGACTGACTTCTTAAGACAGGGGCAAGGCGAAGGAGAGGAGAGGTAGCCATGCCAAAGGTGGGGGAGATTGCAGCAGGGCCAGGGAAGCCCACCCACCTAGGAGGCCAATACATCAGGTAATTGCCAAGAGGAAAGACCAGTCGCCTAAGGAGAAGGGCTGTTACATTTATGAAGTCCCACAGGGATATGCGAGGTTCCCTCAAATGAAAAGCCTTGGGGCTATCCGGCGAGATTATGGGAAGCCCAAGATCAAGGTCAAGGTTCGGACACCATGCACGTGGGCATGATCGGGTTGTGTGCTGCCACTGCCAAGCCAGCCAGTAAGTATGAGGCTTACCCCATGCAGTACGTGGACATGACCTTGAACAAAAAACAGGTGTGCGCTATGGTAGACATCGGAGCCGAAGCTAACATCATGACCGAAAAGGCAGCGGCAAGGTTGGGTTAGAAGTACAATCCAAGAAGCACGCGGCTTAAGATGGTTAATGCCAAACCAATGCCATTGTGTGGAGTTGCACTGGAAATTGACGTCACGCTAAGCAGTAGGCAAGGTATAACTAACTTTGCTATTGCCCCCTTGGACATCTTTGACATCATACTTGGGCAAGAATTATTCCTCCAATGCCACACCATGATACCTATACTCCCAAAGGATGTTTGTACTGGAGAAGGAAGGGTCCCGCATGGTGCCATTGGTCGAGATGCCCAAGGCGGGAAGAGTTGCCCAATTATTGGCCATGCAGCTAATGAAGGGCCTGAAGAAGGGGGAGCCTACTTATCTGGCCACCATTGCAAGTTTGAGTGAAGGCGATAGTGCCCCAAAACCCTTGGCACCCTGCATTGAGAAGGTACTGAATGAGAATGAAGATGTCATACTAGAAGAGCTACCCAGACACTTGCCGCCGAGACGGAAGGTCAACTACATGATCGAGCTGGAACTAGGCACCCGACCACCCGCATATCCAACATACCGCGTGGCACCACCCGAGTCTGAGGAGCTCAGGAAGCAGCTATAGGAGCTGCTAGAAGCTAGCCACATTTGAACATCCAAAGCACCATTCGGAGCCCCGGTGCTGTTCCAGAAGAAGAAAGATGGGTCGTTGCACCTTTAAATCGACTATCGGGCGCTAAACAAAGTGACCATGAAGAACAAATACCCAATCCCACTTATAGCTAAATTGTTCGATAGACTTGGACAAGTGAAGTACTTCTCCAAGATGGATCTCAGGAAGGGGTACTACCAAGTATGCATCGCGAGAGGGGATGAGTCAAAAATGACTTGCATCACCCAGTATGGATCGTACGAGTGGTTGGTAATGCCATTCGGCCTAACCAATGTACCCGTTACCTTTTGTACCCTGATGAACTAGATCTTCCACCCCTACCTAGAAGAATTCGTGGTAGTCTACCTGGACGATATCGTGATATATAGCCACACCTTGGAGGAGCACATGGAGCATCTGTGAAAGGTTTTCCAAGTATTGCAGGAGAACTAGCTGTTTGTTAAGAGGTTGAAGTGTGAATTTTCCCAGCACAAAGTGCACTTCCTTGGTCACGTTATTAGCCAGGGCCAGCTTCGTATGGATGAGGCGAAAGTGCAAGCCATCGTAGAGTAGGAGACTCCCACCAAGGTAACGGAGTTGAGATCATTCCTAGGGCTCGCCAATTATTATAGGAGATTCATCAGTGGCTACTCCACCATAGCGACTCCACTCATGAAAAGACTGAAGAAGAATAAGCCATGGGTTCAAGACATTCGAAGTTCATATGGATGCATCAGATTTTGCTATTGGTGGTATGCTAATTCAAGATAGGCACCCCATAGCATTCGAAAGCTGCAAGATAAATGAGACCGAACAGCAATACACTATGCAAGAAAAGGAGATGACCGCCATCATACATTGCCTTAGAACCTGGACGCATTACTTGTTGGGTTCCAAGTTCGTGATCCAGACAGATAACATCGCTACCAGCTACTTCCAGTCACAGAAGAAACTTACTCCCAAACAGGCTAGATGGCAAGACTTTCTAGCCAAATTTGACTATGAGCTGGTATACAAGCCAGGCAAAGGCAACAGAGTGGCTAACGCCCTGAGGAGGAAAGCTGAACCAGCAGCCATCACCATAGCCCATTGTGATATACAAGAATCTATCAAGGACGGCTTGCTACACGATTCGGAGGCACAAAAGCTTATGGAGCTAGCATCATAAGGGAAGACCCGACGTTTCTGGATTGAGGATAGCATCCTACTTATCGCTGGGAGAAGGGTCTACGTTCCAAAGTATGGAAACCTAAGGTGGCAAATCATGAAGGAAAGTCATGATACGCTATGGGCCGGGCATCCAGGGAAACAACGTACGTAAGCTCTTATCGAGGCAGTTTATTACTGGCCAAAATTATGGGACGATATAGAATTCTATGTGCAGACTTGTCTTATTTGTCAACAAGACAAAATAGAGCAACACCACCCAGGAGGACTTTTGGAGCCACTCCCCGTAGCCGAGCGATCGTGGGAGAGTATTACCATGGACTTTATCACTGGGTTACCTAAGTCCCATGGGTATGGCACCATCATGGTTGTGGTGGATAGATTTTAAAAGTATGAAAAGTTTATGCCCTCCACACCAGGATACACTGCAAAGGAAGCAGCCTGACTATTCTTTAAGAACGTGGTGAAGTATAGGGGGCTACCACGGCACATGATCAACAATTGTGACCCGCGCTTTACTGCAAACTTTTGGAAAGAGCTATTCCATACAATTAGCATGGAATTGTATTTCTCCACAAGTTTCCATTCTCAGACTAATGGCCAGACAGAATGAGTTAATGCCTTACTGGAGTGCTACCTTAGGCAATTTGTGAGATCGCACCAACGGGACTGGGCCAAGTTGCTTGATGTGGCCCAATTTTCATATAATTTGCAGCGAAGGGAGTCCACGGGAAGGACACCGTTTGAGCTCACCACAGGCCAACATCCACAAACTACACACTCGCTTATGGCTGCGGTCGAAGGGAAGAGTTTGGGCGCCTACCATTTGGCCAAGAGTTTCGAAGAGCAGATGGATGCCACTAAGTCTCATCTTTCCAAGGCAGCTAAGCGGATGAAGAAATTTGCCAACTGGATGCGACGTCCCACCCACTATAAAGTAGGAGACCTGGTGTTGGTGAAATTCAATCCGAGACAATTCAAGGCACTAAGGGGCGTAAATCCAAACTTAGTGCACAAGTATGAGGGGCCATTCAGGATCCTTGCCAAGGTTGGCAAGATCTCGTACTAACTGGAGTTACCACCATCTCTGAGGGTTCATCCTGTCGTTAATGCCAGTGTCCTCAAGCTGTACCATAAAGATGAGGATGATCCAAGCCGAGAACAGTTAAGCAGGTCACCCATTACAATCACTACGTCGCATGACCGGGAGATAGAAGCCATCATCGACTACCAGGCAAAGCAGAAGAGAGGACAACCATTTAGTACAATGTTCCTTGTTCACTGGAAGGGTCAATCGCCAGAGGAGGCCACATGGGAGAAATACAAAAACTTGTGGCAGTTTAGGGACTGGGTGCATAAATTCTTACAGCAGCAGTATTGCGCCACGGTCATCACATCATTAGGTGAGGGAGAATGACATGTCTTGCCTAAATTCTACTCCAAAATTGTGCAGGAATGTGTCCTGCACGCTCTTGAAGGCCCCGGAACTCTCTAGAATTGTACAGAAGATTGAAGAGAAGACTAGAGAGACCTGGAAGCTTCCACACACTTGTATAAATGACAAGGGGCATCATTGTACATAAAATATCCTAGATATTTTGTAGGAAGACTCTAGAGAGTCAATACTAGCCATAAGAACAAATTAATCTTAGCCGTCCATTGAGGAGGTAGAGTAGTATAAATACCCCTCCTTATCATTCATTTTGCATCAAGCAAAGATGTAAGATATTAAGAATTGTAAAGCATTATCTTTAGGCAGTCAAAGCCTTCTTTCTTCAAAAGCTCTCTTGTCTTTCAAGTTCTAGCATTCCCTTAGCAATCATAGATAACATGCTTACTATTGTTTGCAAGATCGTGCATGAGTCATGAGAAAACTGACTAGTGTCGCACAAAAGTCTTAGTGTGAGTTCTAAGTCTATGATACTCTACTCCGACGAGTATGCAATTGTTGATGGTTGATCACAGAGTGAAAAAACCTATGGGGATGTGTTATGGTGTGCTTATCAAAGTGGAAAAATTCATATTCCTTGTAGACTTTGTGATCCTGGACTACGATGTTAAGTTCAAAGTCCCTGTCATCTTAGGGAGACCTTTCTTAGTCATCAGACGCACCTTGTTGGACTTGGAGAAGGGCTAACTCAAGTTCAGGTTGGGAAAAGATGAGGTCATGTTCAATGTTTGCAATATGCAAAGACAGAGGATGATTTGAGGGTGGTCTTTGTTATTGAGAGTGTTGATGATGATGAGCTAGAAGTACCACTTGAGGTGAGATTGGGTGTCGACCTTTTAGAAGCTCCATGGATAAACTTTGATAGTGATGCCATCCCAACCTATGTAGAGATAGTGAATGCATTGGGTGTATCTTACACCCCTAGGCATCAAATTAAGTTGGAGTTGGACTTACAAAATCGAGAGTCACCGCCCACTAAGCCATCCATAAAGAAGCCACCAGTGCTAGAATTGAAGGGTCTTCTGGCCCACCTAAGATATGCTTTCTAGGCACCAACAACACCTTGCCAGTCATAGTTGCTATGGATATAAATGACGAATAGGTGAATACCCTTGTCATGGTACTTAAACAGTTCAAGAAGGCCATTGGGTCGACAGTTGCGATATCGTTGGTATCCTTCCCTGTATATGTACTCATAAAATCCATTTGGTCAAGGACTACAAGCTGAGTATTGAGCTCCAAAGGTGTCTCAACCCCTATATGCAAGAGGTCTGGTAGAAAGAAATTATCATGTGCTTTGATGTAGGAGTGATCTACTCGATCACCGACAGTGAATGGGGTGAGCCTCGTTCAGTGTGTTCTGAAGAAAGGGGTTATTACTGTGGTTCTAAGCCTAATAACAAGCTGATTCCCATGAGGCTAGTCACTGGATGGAAAGAATACATGGCTGTAGGAATCTCAATGCATCAATAGACAAAGACCACTTCCCTATGTCATTCATTGATCAAATGCTAGATCAATTTACTAGAACGGGTTGCTAATGTTTTCTTGATGGATATTCAGGCTCCAGCAAAATAACCATTGCTATGGAAGATCAATAAAAAACCATTCACGTATCTTTATGGCACCTTCACATTCAAGAAGATGCCATTCAGATTTTGTAATGCTCTAGCAACATTCCAAAGATGCATGATGACCATCTATCGGACATAGTGGAGGACACTACTGATGTTTCCGTGGATGATTTTAGTGTGGTTGATGACTCATTCAAGGATTGCTTGAAATACTTGCATGCTTGAGAAGGTGTGAGAAATGCCAATCTGGTGCTGAATTAGGAAAAGTGTCACTTTATGGTGAAGGAGGGCATTATGTTGGGGAACAAAATCTCCATCATCAAAGGAATTGAGGTTCATAGAGCTAAATTGGAAGTTATTGAGAAGCTTCCCCTAGCCATCTTTGTAAAGGGTGTGAGGAATTTCCTAGGGCATACAGGGCTCTACTGGCATTTCATAAAAGACTTCTCTAAAATTGAACATCCATTGTGCAAACTGCTTGAGAAGGATGCTAACTTCATATTTGATAATGCGTGCCTAAAAGCCGTTGAATGATTGAAGCATAAATTGATTTAAACCCCCCTCATTATAGCTCCAGACTAGTCAAAGCCCTTTGAACTCATATGTGATGCAAGCATGGTTGCACTAGGTGTAGTATTGGGACAATGTCAAGAGAAGATAATACATCCGATATACTACACTAACAAAACCATAAATACAGCCCAAAAGAACTACACTATCACTGAGCATAAGCTATTTGTAGTGGTCTTTGCATTCTATTGGGGACCAAAGTCATGGTGCACATGGACCACTCAACATTGCAGTACTTGAAGCAAAGAAGGATGCAAAATCAAGGTTGATGAGATAGGTAATTTCTTCAAGAATTTGATTTTTGATGTCATTGATAGAAAATGGTCTGAAAATCTAGTTGTAGATCACCTTTCCAGGTTAGAAGATCAAGCATTGCAAAGTTCGATGATGGATTGGATATCGATGAGTCATTACGTGATAAGAGAGTGATGGCAGCATCCCATGATTTAGTACCATGGTTTGCAGACTATGCAAACTACTTTGTTAGAGATATTATGCCGCCTGACCTAAATACCAACCAGCATCGTAAATTCATGTCTGATGTGAGAAAATTCTTTTGGGATGATCCATACTTGTTTCATGTATATGTAGATAGTTATTCATTGCTATGTTCTTGAGGTTGAGATGAGAAGTATCCTCAAGGAATGTCACTTATCTCTTGTAGGTGGGCACCATAATGGAGTCCAGACAACACATAAGATCTTGCTATATGGGTACTATTGGCCCACCATCCACCAAGATGCTCAAAACTCTGCCAAAGCATGTGCCAGGTGCCATAGAGAATGTGGTGTTTCCAGCAAGCATGAGCTCCCTATAAATCCCATCATGGTGATTGAGTTATTTGACGTGTCGGGAATAGACTTCATGGGCCTATTTTTTAGCTCGCATGGGAACAAATGCATATTGGTTGCTCTGGATTACGTATGAAAATGGGTCGAGGCAGTTGATCTCCCCAAAAATGAAAGAAAAAGTATCACAACATTTTTGAGAAAAGAACATCTTCTCAAGGTTTGGCACCCCTTGGGCTATCATTAGTGATAGAGGTTCTCACTTCTGCAATAGATTGTTCAAGGCCCTGCTTGTAAAATATTGGGTAAGGCATTGGGTGGCAACCCCTTATCATTCTTAGACAAGCTGGCAAGTAGTGGTGTACAATAGGGAAATTTTAGCAGATTCCATCAAAGACTGTGAATTAAAACTGGACAGATTGGACGCAGAAGCTTGATGAAGCATTATGGGCATACCAGACAACATTGAAGACCCCTATAGGCATGTCTCCTGCCACAACCCAAGCCTAGGATCTAGACATGACACGACACATGGGGAACCCGAAAGGGACCCCAGGTAAGCCTCATAACATATCATTACATATCCTTCATCGTCGGAGGTAATTGAACATAATTAAGGAATAGAAATAAGGGCATAGGGACTAAGGGAAAACCTTCATTTCATAAAACATCAAGAGAGTCAAGCTTATAGCATCATTACTTACTTGTCCAACAACATATCTA
Source organism: Solanum clarkiae (assembly GCA_011800125.2). Lineage (NCBI taxonomy): Eukaryota > Viridiplantae > Streptophyta > Magnoliopsida > Solanales > Solanaceae > Solanum > Solanum clarkiae. The sequence continues at coordinate 55,923 of JAABOM020079162.1, read as the reverse complement.
AACACAGAACTTAGAGTGGGCCACGAGAAGCAACCAGGCTCCCCTCACAATAATGACAATAGGAAATCCAAATTTACAAGATATAGTCTAAACATAAGCATAAAAGAAGATAGATACTGTCCCCGGACACGAGGCCTGACTAAAAGCTAATTTGAACAATCTGTCTAGCCATGTGGAAAAGAATCAATAGGAGCTCCAGTTCCTATATGGTAATATCATATAGGCGTAGAATATGCGTTAGTACATTTGAATGTACCAAGTATGTAGGATAAAATGCAACAAGAGATAGACAACATAGTCGAAATACATAATTAAGAAATAGATGATCATATAACAATATAGCATGCATGAATGATACTTGAAGTTAACATTCTTACATATGGAACATATTACTTATGTAGAAATAGACCATCATCATAGACCAAGCAACTTAGTACTTGGAATCTAAGGTAGACCACCCTTTAGAAGGGATTGAGGTACCAACCCCTCAATTGGTTGATGGCTTACCACCCTCATCTAGGTGATTGAGATACCAACCCCTCAATTGCTTGAAGGCTTACCACCCCTATCCAAGATGGTTGAGGTACTAACCCCTCAATTGGTTGATAGCTTACCAACCGCATCCTAGATGATTGAGGTACCAATCCCTCATTTGGTTGATAGCTTACCAGCACCATCTGAGATGATTGAGGTACTAATCCCTCAATTGGTTGATGACTTACCACCCCCATCTATGTGATTGAGGCAATACCCCTCAATTGGTTGATGGCCTACCACCCCCATCTAGGTGATTGAGGCAATACCCCTCAATTGGCTATGGTCAACTCACAATATAATAGATACTTCTAATGGAATAAACTTACACATATCATCCTTTCATCAACATAAAGACACTTAACTCATATGCCAAGCATTAGGCCTTCAACAACTCAAGATACATTAACCGAACATTTCATCAAAAAGTTGGCGAGTATATAATGCTAATATAAAACCATGCAATTCAAGAGTGAAATTATGCAAGAAAACTTAATGTAAAACCACCCACAAACACTTGGTAATACCCTTGTGCAACATACATCAAAACCCTTCATCAAATCTCAAGATAGATCTAAGATTCATAGCTCAAGACTTGCATAAACAGTCACATTTTTACAAACCCCAGCATAGTTCAGAGTCATATTCATAATAGAAGACCAATAAGTAAAATCAAATTAGAAACATGTATTTTAGGTAAAAATGAAGCTTGGGTACCACGGGTCAAAGGACCCAACAGTTGAACCCCATATACCTTAGCTTTGGAAAATTCTTTAATGGCTAAGTATAGGTATTTTCGTGCATGGGCAGACTTAGGCCCAAGACCTAGAAGTCTTGGTGCTTCGTGCCTGTGGCTCGCCTGGACACTGGAAATCGCTCACTTTAAAATTTTGAATTTTTATATGGTTGCAGTAAAATCAGAGTTAGACCTATGTCCCACTCAATTTTGCCCCTGAACAAGAATATGAAGTCGGATTTTCAATATCACACACAGGTTTTGTGATATATCAAAATTACCATACCGGGCACTTTCGAGACACATTTTCGGGCAGTTTTGGGGTCGTTTCAATTATCTCCCTCTTAGGAACATTCGTCGTCGAATGTCAAAGAAATGCACATAAGAAGAGTGATCATGAAGAAATAATCCCCAACAAGAATGGAACAATACATTTTAAAACACCATTTTCAAATCTCAACATAAGTGTCAAAATCATCATGAGCATGTGTACATAAACATAAATGCATGCAAAAGATATAGGGGTTGAAACATAAGACTTGGAGTCATTAAAGAGAAGGAGTTGACATGTTATCATAAGCTTGAATTGAATGAAAGAGGTACATATACTACTTCTCCATGCCCGCTCCATCTCCCTCAGAGAGGTTATCGACTTCACGATTCCTCCAAAGGGCCTTGACAAACACTACATCCTTATTAATCAGCTTTTCCCACCCATCTATCAAATATATCCACTATGATTTTCTCCTGAGCCAACTTATCCTCCACAACACCCACAACCTCAAAGAGTTCTATAGAACAAGAATCACCACACATCCCTCAACCTAGAAGCAAGAAGAACCAGACGAACCCTATCCATATCCATAGGCAATCCCCATTCACATGAAACCTCAGCAATCCTCCTTAACACTCTGTAAGAACTCACCAACCTTAAACTCAATTCCCTCTCTTACCAAACTGGACCACCCTCTTCATGGGTGAAACCTTCAAATAGACCCAAGCACCAACTTTAAATTCAAGATCCCTTCTCCTCACATTGGCATAGGACTTTTGAAATCTTTGGGCTGTTTTCAACCTTTACCTAACAAAATTCACCTTCTGCATAGCCTCCATAACCATATTCAGACCCAACAAAGCCATTTCTCCCACTTCAAACCACCCAACGGGTGATCTACTACACCTACCATAGAGGGCCTCAAAACGAGTCATACCAATGCTAGAATGATAGCTATTATTAGTCTCATCAAGAGTCCACTTTCTCAAGTCATCAACATTACGCACACACAACCTACCTTGGTACCTAAGGACACCATCTCCCCCTTAGGAGAAAAACTCCACCTTGCCAACCACCATAGTCAACCACCTCCAAACTAACTCTCAATCTAGCCAACCGATGGACCTCTTTAGCCACCTCTTTTCCACCACCATCAATATGGACTAGGCTACCCATGGACATCCTACTAAAAGCACTGACCACAACATTAGTCTTACCAGGATGATAATGCACACTCATATCATAATCCTTAAAAAATTCAAACCACCTTCTTTGTGTCAAGCTAAGATCCTTTGGGTAAACACATATTGGTGACTCTTATGATGGGTAAACATATCAACATGCACCCCATACAAAATAATGACATCAAATATTCAAAGTAAATAGCACAACGGCCAACTAAAGGTCATAGATAGGATCATCCTTCTCATGCATCTCAAATTATCTAAAAGCATAGCTATCACCTTATCATTTCGCTTCAAAACACAACCAAAACACATTCGGGAGGGGGGGCATCACCACACACCACAAATCCTTTCACCCCTTTTGATAGAGATAAGATAGGAGCAGACGAAAGCTTACCCTTCACGGTTTGGACACTCTTTTCACACTCATCAATCCACACAACCTTAGCCTTCTTTTGAGTCAACTTAGTCATGAGAGAAGCAATAGAAGAGAACCCATCTACAAACCTTCGGTAGTAACTCACTAAACCCAAGAAACTCCTAATGTCCGATGGAGTTAAAACTCTAGGCCAAATTCTAATCACATCCATCTTTTTAGGATTCACCTTAATATCATCCCGTGACACCACATGTCCTAGAAAGACATCCTCTTTCAACCAAAATTCACATTTCCCATACCTTGCATACAACTTCTCTTCCCTTAATATTTGTAGCACTACCCACAAATGAGCCACATGCTCCTCCTCACTATAAGAGTAGATCAAGATATCATCAATGAAAATCATAACAAACAAATCAAGCTAGGGTTTAAGGACATTATGCATAAGATCCATGAAGATAGCCGGTGCATTAGTCAACCAAAAGATATAACCACAAATTCATAATGCCCATACCTAGTCTTGGGAATGTCACACTCTCTCACCTTCACATGATGATACTCGAACTAAAGATCGATCTTGGAGAAGTAACTAACTTGTTGAAATTGGTCAAATAGATGATAAATCGTTGAGAGAGTGCACTCATTCTTTATAGTAGTCCTAATAAGTTGCTGGTAATAAATACACTTTCTAAGGGAACCAACCTTCTTGTATACAAATAACATCGGGAAGCTCACTAGGAATGACATCGAGGAACTCATCTTTCACCAGAATAACTCAATAGGAATAACTTAGGTTCAATGCCCAAACTCTTACAAGATGATAAATGCCATCCTTAGGGATCAATTTCACCTCAAGACTAGAAATGGGCTTACCTCTTTACTGCCACTTAAGAATGGGTTTATTATGGAAATGAAATCTAACTGTATACGAGTCCTACATTCAATGGGAACACAACATGCATGTAACCAATCCATCCTAAGAATGACCTCAAAATCTACCACATCTAATTCAACAAAATCACAAGGCAAGACTTTGCTAAACAATACCTATGAACATTCTAGCAACAATAGGCTCAACATGGGGAGGGAGGGTAGACATTAAAGGTTAACATAAAAACTCGAGACACACAAGAAGCCCACTAGCTACCAAAAGGTTTAATGAAAGGAATAATGGAACCCGGATCCATAAAATCAAGATCTTCAACTTACCTTCGAAGTACCATGCCAAGCCTAGCGACCCCTAGAGGGGTATGGTTGAGAACGTTGACAACTATCCTTATGACCTTTAGGGACCCACAAACAATGCCTAATCTTATGATGCACTCTACTATAATGAAAACATGCACCCAAACTAGCTAACCAATCTCCTAGGTGGTACCTTCCACACTTGTTACATGTAGGAGGAGCTTGTCTACCAACATCTTCACCTTGATAAACATCACCACCTTTACCCTTAATACATTCATGTGGACAGTCATTTATCTTATGACTCCTCTTCCCACAACCATAACAAGCATCTGTACCCTTCAAGAATGGTGTCTTATGGTACCAGATCTTAGGCACCTAGCATAAGACACCACACCACCCCCACCTTGCTGACCTTGGAGATTTCCTTTGAAATGGGCCCGCTTGGCCTCCTTCCGCTTTCTCTTCTTTATCTTACCACTTGAAGTCTCGGGGGCACTCACTTGTTGATTGAGTTGAGTTGTGAATTTTGTCACCACTTTAGTCAATACCCATAGTGCATTGCGAACCTCGGCATTTGATATATCACCATCCCGAGTAGCTTGAGACGTACTCTGAAACGCAAAGATTAAAATAAGAAATAAGCCTTAGAGGGCTTAACTCTATCGCACGAAATAGATCTAGAAGAAGGAAAACATTTCCTAAAAATGCCTCATAGCCTCCCATTCATAGTCGTGGCGTGCTTCACAACCATGAATAGGACTTTAATCGACATGGTGTGTTGGACTTTAAGGACCATTAACAACTTAAGTGCTCCGATAACAAGTTTGTTACGGTTGAAACCTAGGGGCTAGACGTGACACGACACATGGGGAACATGAAAGGGACCCTAAGCAAGCCTCTTAACATATTATTACACATCTTTGGTCTCCAAAGTAATTAAACACAGTAAAGGAATAGAAATAAGGGCATAGGTACTAATGGAAAACCTTCATTTCATAAAACATCAAGAGAGTGAAAGACAGTAAAGCTTATAACATCATTACGTACTTGTTCGACAACACCTCAAAACATAGAACTTAGCGGGAGACAAGATAAGCAACTGGGCAACCCATATAATAATAACAATAGGAAATACAAATTTAGAAAATATATTCTAAACATAAGCATGAGAGAAGATAGACATTGTCCCCGGACATGAGGACTCACCAAAAGCTAACTTAAATAATATGTCTAGCCACGTGGAGGAGAATCAGTAGGAGCTCCGATTCCTATATGGTAATATCGTGTAGGCATATGGTATGCATTAGTACGATTGAATGTACTTAGTATGTAGGATGCGAAAATGCAACAAGAGATAGGCAACATAATCAAAATGCATAATTAAGCAATAGATGATCATATAACAATATGGCATGCATGAATGATACTTGAAGTAAACATGCTTAGATATAGAACATATTAGCTGTGCAAAAATAGACCATCATCATAGATCAAGAAACTTAGTACTTAGAATCTAAGGTAGACTACCCCTTAGAAGTGATTGAGGTACCAACCCCTCAATTGGCTTGATGGCTTACCACCCCTATCTAGGTGATTAAGGTATCAACCCCTCAATTAGATTAAGGCTTATCACCCCCATCCGAGATGATTGAGGTACCAACCCCTTTATCACCCCCATCTAAGATGATTGAGGTACCAAACCTCAATTAGTTGATGGTTTACCACCCCCATCCAAGATGATTGAGGTACTAACCCCTCAAATGGTTGATGGCTTACCACCCCCATCTAGGTGATTGAGGTAGTACCCCTAAATTGGCTATGGTCAATTCACAACACAATTGATACTTCTCGTGGAATCAATATAGACACATCATCCTTTCGTCATCATAAAGTCACTTAAATCATATGCCAAGCATTAGACCTTTACCAACTCATGATACATTAACCAAATATTTCATTAAACACTTGGTGGGTCTGCAATACTAGTGTAAGACCATACAATTCAAGAGAAATATTATGCAAGAGAACTTAATGTAAAATCACCCACCAACAGTTGGTAATACCCTCATACAACATACATCAAAACTCTTCATCAAATCTTAAGATAGATATAATATTCATAGCTCAAAATATGCATAAATAGTCACACTTTTACGAAATCCCAACATAGTTCATAGTCAAATTCATAATAGAGGACCCATAAGTAAAATCAACTTAGAAACATGTATTTTAGGCAAAAAGGAAGCTTGGGCACCATGGCTGAAGGACCCAATGGTTGAAATCCACATATACTATCTTTGGAGAATTCTCTATGAAGATTGGAAAGAGACTTGAAGCTTGAGTGAAATCCTTAAGATTTGGATGAGTTTTGGAACTTGAAATTTGTGCTGAAATATTTGTCTAAGTATTTGAGAGAATACTAGGAAGGGTCTTGTATGATATGATGGTGAAATATGGATAAGTATAGATATTTTCACGCATGGGAAGACTTAGGCCCAAGACCCAAAAGTCTTGGACCGGAGTAGTGAAACTGACCAAAAAAATAGGCTCTTTGCGCCCTTGGTGCATTGCGCCTTGTCCAGGCCTGGACATTGGAAATCACTCCCTTTAAAATTTTGAATTTTGATACGGTTGCTCCAAATTCGGGGTTAGGCCCATCTCCCACTCAATTTTCCACCTATACAAGAATATGAAATTGAATTTTTTATATCACACACTGATTTTGAAATATATGGAATTTATTATTTCGGGCACTTTCAAGGTATATTTTTTTTGCACTTTTGGGTTCTTTTCATCTCCCTACCAACTTGTCTTTGGGAAAGCATGTCATTTTCCAGTGGATCTTGAGTATAAGGCGATGTGGGCGCTAAAGAATTGAATCTAGACTGGAATGATGTGACAAACTCTAGGCTGAGCTAGCTCAATGAGTTTGATTAATTTCACTTAAAGGAGTATGAGAGCACAACCTTGTACAAAACAAAGAATGAAGCTGCAACATGATCGTCGTATGGAGAATCGCCAGTTTGGTCTAGGAGATTTAGTGCTATTATACAATTCTAGGATAAATTTGTTCCCTGGCAAACTCAAATCCAGAAGGCTGGGATACTTTAGGGTAGTAAATGTCTTTGATCATGAAGCTATTGAGTTGGAGAAAAAAAATGAAGGGAAATTTGAAGTTGATGGCCAAAGAGTCAAGTCGTACCTTGTAAATGCGGAGGAAATAAAAATTGTGAAAGCATGAACACTTGATGAAATCTAAGTACTCAAGTTGTCTATGTCGTTCCACGACAATAAATCAGACAATGCTTGGGAAGGCAACCCACGGTAGAGACTAGTGCTTAGGTGCCCAACTATGTCCTTTTGTACCCTGATTATTTATTATAATTTTTGGTGTGCGTTGAGGATAATGCATCACTTTTTCGATAGGGTATGGGTAGCTATAGACCTCAGAGATATCTGAGTAGCCTTGGCCCATAACTACCCCAATTTTTGAATCCTAGGAGTTTTCTTGCCTGTATTCCTTTTTCCCATGAATATTTAATTTCTGTCAAACTGGGTTTAGGTAGTAGTGGTAACATATAATATTCATATTAGTAGCATATACGTGTCTTTGTGTTTTTTCTTTTTTGTGAAAAATGACACCCACCAAATTTTTGATTAGTTAGTCTGGAGAGAAATCATGCATATTTAATTGCATAAAAAATGCTTGTTTTGATAAGTGAGGATAAAATTTTGATGAAAATAATGATCCGAGAGTGCGTGCTGATAGTGTAATCAATGCCATGTGAGTACGGGCTTTATTCTCTAATTCATGTATTGTGTTTCAATTTGAAACTTTCCCTGTTACTTTGATTTAGACTGTAGGTTTGTTGGTTAAGAAAGGATCTTAGGTCATTGTTCATAATAGTCTACTTAGCCTAATTAACCAATCAAATGTGTGAACTATCCATTGATCATAATGTTTGAGCCTGACATATACCTTTTCTTTGTGAAAACCTGTGACCTAGCCTTATTAGATGCAAAATCCTAAAATTGGCCCTTGTCCTTCCTTGAAGGTTGTGTACCTTGTCTAAGGCAAAAAGCATATGTTGAGGGTGGCTACCAAAAGTGGCCCTGGGTTCGAGGTTGGATAATGTGAACCTCAACTTAGGCCGAAAGCCTATGTTGAGGGTGGCTAGCAAAAGAGGGGGGATATCTAATATCTTTCGCATTAGTTGAGACCTCAAACAAACTATTTTTTATACAAACAAGGGTAAGGCACAAAATAGGGGGGGTTGTGATACATGGAAAAGGAGACAATAAATGTGAACTTGGTGCAATAAAAATGAGGTGATGCCTTAGCTATGAATTGAAAAGAAAAATGAAGTATAAATACAAGGCAAAATGCTAAACATGAAAATAAAGCACCCAGTTAAGCTGAAAATAGTAGATGGGGAGAATTGAATGAAAAGTAAGAGTGTTCATAGGGGAAAAGTGTAGAACAACACAATTTCAAGGAGGGCCTTTAGTCATTATGTTCCAAAAAAATCATACTAAAGACCATGAGCCTACGTTACAATCTTGTAAAGTCTAAAAGTTATCCTAATCCAAGTAATCAAAGGTCCTAGTCATGAGTATAGAGGCAAGCATATGATATTAAGCATGATATATGAATGTCTTTGGTGAGAGTGAGTGATTTTGCATATTCCCAATGTCATACCAAAACCATCATTGTGAGAGAGATATGAGACTTCTTTCTATGAGGGCACTTGCATTGCATTTTTAAATTAGACTTATTTAGTGATTGTAGCTTTTTGATAGTTACCATACTTATCATAGTTGAATTGTCACATGCATTGATCTATGTTGCTTTGCTGGATAGCTATCTAATTATGTTTTGAAAAGTGGTGCGGGTATCTGTGCTTAAGTTTGAGGAGATGTATGTCATTAGATTGAGGTCTAGGTGTTACGATGGTGTTTATATAGATTGAGTCCATTGCTTGAGGACAAGCAACAATTTTAAGTTGAAGGCCTTAGTGTGCTGTCAAAATACAACTTTTTTGATGTTTAAAACTTGGAATTTTATGTTTTCTCGATGCGATGTTAGTAGGTTTGATGTGTTTTTATATTTATTTTGTATGATTTAAGGGTTGACATTATTTTAGGGCAAAATATGCAGAAGTTACTGAAGTTGAGGATCCACAAGACCTTTTACGAGCAGTAGAGTAGCCCACGGTCCATAAAGGAGGTTTTATGTGCAATTTCGATAAAGAGTGTATTTCTGAAGTTGAGTTTACGAACATGCAAATGAGCCATAGAATGATTTATGAGTCGTAGACCTGCTATTGTATCTTGAGGATCAGAAGATGGGGACTTTCTGAAATTCCATTTGATGAAGCACTCTACAGGCCGTAGAACCTTTTAGGGTCATAGAGGGGTGCCATAGAAGGCAAGCCAGAATTAAAGCAACAATTCTCGAAAGCCTGATCATGAGCTTTAAACTACTTCATAGCCCGTAGAGTACCATGTAGAGCCTGCCGAGCCAGTGTTTCTATTTCATATTGGTTTAATATTTTTAAAACAATAAATATGTTTTTAGTTTATTTTTCATAAAGAGTGAGTAGAGAAGGGAGAACAGAAAAGTAAAACTAGAGAGTTTGAGAAACACTTGTAAACTTTAGTTTCGTCTTCTAAATTCAATCTTGTGATTCTCATTGAAGAGTTGGATTTCTTGTGCTTAATTCTATTGGGTAAGTACTCAATTATTTTACTCAATTCATAAGCCATGCATTTACAATGATCATGAGTAGATAAATCCACAACTAGGTTTGTGGAAACCATAAAGAACTAACAAGGTAAAATCGGATAATTCATCATTCTTAAAAATTGTGCATGTATGTATTAATTAATTCTCTTTGTATTGAATACTTTCTAATGGTGTCCAACATTAGAACTCACCTAGTTTTACTGATTTTATCAAGGTAGTAATGAATAGGAAAGATGTCAATTAACATGATTCGATTGATGTTTCTTGTCTAATCAATCGAATTGGGCTAAGGGGAGGTTGTGTTGGGACAATAGGTAAGGGTTAATAATGTTACACTGCGGGGATGGACCAAATCACATAGTTAAATTTGCCTCTAGCCTGGGCCAAAGGGTTCGGTGAACTTAACTTACTATTCTGCATGCTACACATTAGAAAAGAATTTCGTTATCTGGTTATACTGAGTTAGGGAATTATGGGGACACAATACCCTAGTTTCTTTTCATATTGGTTTAAAACTTGTCTTAGTTTAGAATTACTTTTACTAGTTATTATAAACCCTTTCCCCCTTGGAGAGATAATTAATAAACCCGAATTGCAGTTGAATTCTTCTAAGTCTACCATATTCCCTATGAGATTCGACCCTAACCTTGGTTAGGTTATATATCTTGGCAATGAACTCTTTAGCCTTAAAAAAGAGATACAATGATCACGCCCAAGTTACACCTCCTTTTTAGAGGATAAAGCGTTCATTGTAAAAATATGAAACCTAACCTTGGTTAGGGTCAAACCCACAGGGAATACATGGACTCATGCGAATTGACAAATAAGCAATCACAGTAATTAACTTACTCAATTCCCCAAAGGGGGGGGGGGTGTTGTAATGATTGATAAAAAAGTAAACTAAACTAACTACTATGGGAGAAAACCAATAATAGAGAGAAACTAGGGTATTGTATTCCCCATGATTCACCAACTCGGTATCATCGGATAACCAGTCCTTTTCTAGAATATAGCATGCAGGGCAGTAATTTAAGTTTACCAAGACCTTTTGTAAGAGGTGAGAGGCGAATTTCACTATATGACTTGGCCCATTTCCATAGTGTACAATACTAACCATTAACTATAAGTCCCAGTCAACCTCCCCTTGGCCCAGTTCGATTGATTAGATGAGAATATATCATCGAGTCCTATTAATCAATCTCTTTTCCTATTCTTTACTACCTTGGTCCAGGAAGTAACACTAGGCAAGTTCTAATGTTGGCCACCACTGGAAAACTTGCAAATCGTAGAGAATTGATTAATACATGCATATACCCATTCAAAGAATTGTAAATTATTCAGGTTTACTTTGATAGATCTTTATGGTTCCTACAACCCTAGTAGTGGATTTAACTACTTATGCTATGGATAGATGAAGAAATTATGAATTGAAAAGACATAATTAAACACACCCAATTGAATTGAAATCAAGAAAATCCAAGAAGAATGAGAATCACAAGCTTCAAGATCAAATTTATCCAGAAGTGTTTTCTCACTATCTTCTCTCTCAATTATTGTGTTGTCTAAGTACAAACCCTAAAAGTTCTGAATAACAACATCTTCTTCTACACAATAAACTAAAAGTACTATCTATAGTAATTACAATTAAGTCCTAAGATAATTATAATTAATTAAATAATATGCTTAATCATCATCAATCGATATAAGCTCAATATGACATAAATGATAAATGCTTAGTCGGAACATGCACAAGAAAATCACCAAGTCATATAACATGTCATACATAGGTGGTGAAGGACCACAAATCAACATGTATGACTAAGCAATCTACTATTTCAAATCCCGATGTTTACTCCACACCGGACAAGGAGTGGTCTACTTCTCTAAGGTAGACCAACCACTCACCTTACGACATAGCCTTTTCAAAAATTATCATCATATATTACTAGCTCACAGCATAGCCTTTTTGCTAGCTTTCACAAGGTATCCTTGCCTTATAACATAGCCTTTTTGATAGGTTCAAGAAATATCATTACCCTACAACATAGCCTTTTCTTAGGTACAAGCCCATATAAGGGATTAATATCACAAACATATGATGGCACATAGTTTAATGACAATGGCTACCAACCAAGGTCCTCTCGGTGCTAGGTCAACAACCTACAAAATAGTCAATTCATATACTTAGTCATATCATACATAATCTCATGACTCATGGTAGCATCTTAAGAGTAGCTCAACAAAGACCTTAGCACGTAGCACCAATGAAAGGGCTTCATGCCATTCATAATATTAATAACATACTCATAAGCTCATCTTATACGTGTTAGCCCCTTTTTATATTCACAATATATAAAATCCCCTTTTTATATTCGCAATATATGGAATTTACATATCTTGCCTCATGGCTTTCATCACATAAGGAACTTGATTAATACTTTGAACAAATCATGGTGGTTGTATGTATATTTTCTTAAAATCATGCAATTTAAGAATAAAATACATAAGAGGAGTAAAAATAGAATCATTTGAGAATCATTCCAAGTAACCCACCAAAACCAAGTAAAACTTGATTAGATCATCATTAAACCCTCGTGTAAATCATAAATTTCACATGGCATCTCATTGCATAATAGTGTAAAAGGGTAGAATAACATAAATTACTCCACAATATCAACATATAAAAGAGTTCATGCAATTATCATAAGTTACGATGACTTGAAAATAGAAAAGGAAGAGGGACGGTTGATCTTTATGGAGGAAAGGTCTCCACAAATCAATATCAACATACCTTGGGGTGATTGGAGGTAGAAATCATGTTGGAAGATGATGAGAATGTGAAACCCTAGCTTTCACCTTTTAATTGAATGTCTTAAGGAAGCTTGAGAGTATTTGGGAGGAGTTTAGGACATAGAATATTTTAGAATGAATAAGAATGGAGTAGTTTAGGGTTGTATAGGGATGAAAAGGGCTCATTTTGGGGGCTTGAATGACATAGTATATGCATTAGATATCAGGAAATGTTAAAATCACCCCTTTTAAGAACCCATCAGACAAGACTACGACCATGGTCGTGGAAAAATCCATGGATCATGGGAAAGGGGTCTCATCTTGTTAACTTTTAGACCCTTTGAAAACTTCTTTGAATATTAAACCATGACACCACTTTCAACCTGCCAATCAATCTATAGTCTATCCTGTTGTTCGTGCAATAAACTTTAGAAAGCCCTTTTACCCACCAAGTATGCCTACCATTTCACGAGCTCAAGTTATGGCTCGTGAGGCAACCTACAGCTCATGGTTACCTTCATGCATTAGTGTCCCTACCAACGTGAGCTACCTTTATTGCACCCTCAGCACCCATGAACCTATGTATGACTTGTGTTCCATTCGATGGGTCGTAATCCCCCTCGTGAATTCTACTTTCACGAAAATTTTTAGACTTCATTTCTTAGGTACTTTTATGCCTTCCAACATGTTTGGCATTACAATATCTCCCCCTTGGGAATATTTCATCCCCAAATGTCCTAAATGTATGGTCTATGGATTAGAAAACATGCATCAGATGCAAAATGAACGTATCCATCGTGAAAATTTTCAAACTATGCTTGAAATAACATTTACAATGTAACTTCAAAATCACTTAATCATGCATGGGTGACATAAAAATGACATGCAAGGAAGAAGAGGTTCTTATATAGGAAAATTATAGTACCTCAAGCTTAATTAGGATGGAAGAGATAGGGGAATCACTTCTTCGTGTTCACTTCGGCTTCCGAAGTGGCACTCTCAACTTTTTGGTTCTTCTAAAGGACTTTAACAGATGCCACATCTTTGCTACTCAACCTTTTCCCATGTCTATCTAATATTTCCATTGGAACTTCCTCATAAGCCAAGTTACCTTCCATAACTCCCATCACTTCCAAAGGCAATATAGAACTTAGGTCACCTATACACTTCCTCAAAATAGATACATGGAAAACCGAATTGACTATACTCAGCGCGATAGACAACTCCAATTCGTAGGAAACCTTACCAACTCTCTTCTAGATCCTATATGATCTATACTAAAATCTATTTCCCTTTCAAGAGGAATAAGAGGGAGTTCATCGGGAAAGATATGAAGAAATTCATTCACAATAATAACTGACACAATAGGAGGGAATTTAGACTCAACATTCCTTACCCTCACAAGATGGTAAATGCAACCCTTAGAAATCAACATCTAGAGCTTAAGACAAGAGATGATCATACCTTTAACCACTTCGCAAGTTCTATTATAAATAGAAGTATGATATGTATGTAACCAACCTATCCTAAGAATAATATCAAAATCTACCATGCCAAGCTCAATAAAATAAAAAGGCAAGACTTTATGAAATAAAAATATATATGAGACAACCCTTGTAGACACTTTTAGCAACAATAGACTCACCAATAGGGGTAGACACCTCAAAGGGTTCACATAATAATTCAGGACACATATGAAGCCTTTTAGAAATGAATTGCACAATGAAAGATAGAGTGGCACCTAGATTCAACAAAGCAGACACATCATAATGGTAAACCTTTAATATGCCGGTAAGAACATCGAGTTTCTTATCCACCCCTTGCCTCTCTTGAAGAGAATAGAACTAGTCATGACATAGAGCACCTCCTGTAGGCCACATTCTGCGAGAAGGAAGAAGAAAGGTTGGATCCGCTCTTAAAGAAGACGTTCCAGGGAGAAACCTTTTGATTACCATGAGCACCTTGTTCTTTGGGATGATCATCTCTACCCTTGTTTTGAGCATTTGGACAATTCGTAATCTATTAGCTCATTTTCCACACAACAAGCAAGCACCTGTGTTCCTCAACATGCACCACAATGATTCCTCGCACATTTTGAGCACCTTGGAAGAGTCATTCCACCTCTACCATCTTGAGCTTTTAGGTTGGGGATCCTATTATTTGCAAACCTTTGGCTTTGAGTACTAGTGGACCCTTGACCTTTGAATTTGTGGCCTTGTTGAAAATGGCCACCTTTATCACCTTAAGATCCGCTATCATAACGAGCCCTCTTGGACTCTCCACTTCTCCTCTTTTAAAGCTTTTCTCCTTCAAGTTTCTTGGCATAAGTCATCAATCGAGACAAGTACTTATCTCTTATGAGCATGGTGGTGCGACATTCTTCATTGATCAAGTGGGACTCTCCTGACACGAACTTGTGCATTATTTCCCTAGAATCAGCTACCAAGTAAAGAGCATAGTTTGAGAGGTTCTTTAATTTAAGGGAATAATCTTTAACACTCATGGAACCTTGCTTGAGGTTCATAAATGCTTTCGTCTTTGCCTCCCTTAGTTCAATGGGAAAGAACCTATTGAGGAAGACGATGTTGAGTACTTCCCAAGAGATAGGCTTTTCATTCGCTCTCTTCCTCTTCCATTGAGCAAACCATAATCGAGCGAGGCCTTTTAGTTGATAGGTTACTAACTCCTCCTTCGCCTTCAAGTTTACCCTTGTAATATCAAGAACCTTGTACACTTCATCAATGATTTCTTGGGGTTCTTCCTCTACCTTTTAGCGAGGAACTCCAGAGGGTTCATCTTTTTGAAATCCCTCACTCTTAAGGTGGATGTAGGGGCATGAGGAGCTAAAACACCTTGGTCAGATATGACCCTTGCCAATAAAGTAAGCACATTACAATATTTTACATGTGAGACTCCTTTTTCTTCTTGGGGAACTTGTGGCACCCAAGGGGTCGGTTCACCCTTGGGAGTGGGAGCTCTTTGTGCCATTCTTGTTGGTGGCATAATCTAGAAGCACAAAAGACCAATTGTTAGAGATAGAAGTCTTATATGAAGTCCTAAAGCACGTCTTAGATTATGAAGAAGTGAATCATTTCCCACAACTCCTCATAGGCTCCTATTCATAGTTATAGTGCACTTCACAACCATGAACAATCTACTAAACACAATTTGTTGGATTTCCGTAGACCATTTACAAACCTAGTGCTTTGATACCAAGCTTGTCACAACCTAAGCTAGAGTTTTGGTGTAATATGTAGAATGAGGGAACTTGAAGAGACCCAAAACAAGCCTCTCAAGCATACATGATACATCCTTGGCTGCGGAAGCATAATTAAACAAAAAGCATAAAATTCTAATAGAAACAAAACTTTGGACTCAAGCTATAGGGATATCATATGGAAGAGGATTAACATGTTCACATAGCAAATAAAGTCTAAAGGGTAGGTAAGTATGACTTATGCTATGGGGAGAAGTAGGGGCTGAAGACTTCCTTCTCATCACAATAACCATCATAAACACATAGAAGGGGATAACGACTAAGGGAGGTCTTCCGTAGTTACATAAACATAATAGGAGTCAAGCTCATAACATATATATCCATATCTAACAACACCTCTAAATGAGTGCAACGGGGACAAGACATCTCTCAAGATCACACTCAAAAGATAAATATCAATAAATAGACAAGTCTAGACAAAAGCATGAAAGTAAGTGGATATTATTCGCAAAATAGAAGAATCACCAATAGTAGTCTTCAATCAACCCGTGTAGCCACATAGAGTAAGATGATGAATAGGAGTTCGATCCTTACATGGTTAGATCATGTAGGCAAAAAGTATGAGTTAGTACTTGGAATATACTAAGTATATATGAAGGGTGAAATGCAACAAGGAAACATAACCCATAACTGAATAATATGCATAATCATAATGAATGAATTGAAGCTCAACATGACATGAATGATCATGTTTACTCAAAATATACGTGAATAAATCGGAAAATCACGTGACATGTTATAAATAAGTACGGAAGGACCATAACCAACATATACGACTGAGCAAGCTACTACTTGGAAACCCGATGTTCACTCCTCACGGATAAGGAGTGGTCTACTTTACCAAAGTATACCAAACGCTAACCTTAGGACATAGCTTTTTTTGGAAAGTATCATACCTACTTTACAGAATCGACTTTTCAATATTTGTCACAAGATATCCTTACTTTACGACATAGCCTTTTTGATAGGTTCAAGAAATATCCTTACCTTACAGCATAGCCTTTTAGATAGGTACAAGACTATATAGGGTATCAATATCACAAACCTATGGTGGCACATAGTTTAGGGAAAATGGGTACCAACCAAGGTCCTCCAGATGCTCAATAAACAATTTCATGGAATAGTCAATTAATATACTTAATTATATCTTACATAATTTCATGACTCATTGTAGCATATCAAGAGTAGCTCATCAAAGACCTTAGCACGTACCATAAAAGAAAGTGCTTCATACAATTCATAATATTCAGAACATTCTCATGAGCACATATCATACTTGTTGTCCCATTTTTATATTCACAACATGGATAATTTATATATGTTGCCTCAAGGCTTTCATAACATAAGAATCTTGACTCATAACTTTGAACAAATCATGGTGGATGTATGTATATATGCTTAAAATGATGCAATTCAAGAGTAAATTAGATGAGAGGAGTAAAAATAAAATCATTTGAGAATTATTACAAAAAAAAGTAAAACTAGATTAGGACATCATTAAACCCTATGTAAATCATCAACTTCACATGACATCTCATTGCACAATAGTGTACAAGGGTAGAATACCATAAATTATTCAATAATATCAACATATAAAATAGTTCATGCAATTAGCATTAGTTACTGTGACTTGAAAGTCGATTAGAAAGATGTATGGTGGAGCTTTATGGAGGAAAAGTGTCCATAAATCAAAACCTACATACCTCAATGTGATTGGAGATGGAAATTTGGAGACCCCTCAAACCACAAATTTGGGATGTGCAAACCTGGGAAATAATCTAACAAATGGGTTGAGTTGCTTGACTACATGAGTTGATGTTAAGTGAATAGGCTAGGTTGTTTGTAACCCAAATCACATATGATATATGGGTGTTTCACATGAATCAGCTAAGATATTAGACGGGGACTACCAAGGACATGCTTAGCCAAGAAGTCAAGAAAAACATCTACTACCTTGTCCATTGAATCCATAGATGTGTATATCAACTAAAACCCCATAAGGTTTCAGGAAAGTATATCCATTCCACACTCTAATAATCCCAGTTATGGGACAATCAGAGATCAAGAAACATAATTCCAAGTTTACAACCTTGAGATTCATATATTAAACTTAGGAGCAAATATAGATTCACCTGAAACAATCCCAAAAAATGCCAAAAAATGTGCCTCAAAAGTTCCCGGAATCATAATTACCATATATCTAGATATTCATTTGTTATTTCAAAAATTCAACTTTATATTCTTGTCTCGTAATGAAGGTCGCTTAATCTAAAAGGGACGCGCTCCCATAAGGAAGGTAACTTAATTGAAAAGGGGATGCTCTCCCATAAAGAAGGTCATTTAATCCAAAAAGGGACGGGCTCCCGTAAGGTGAAGTTACTCACACAATTCTCTTCAAAAGGGGATGGGCTCCCGTATGGAAGGTTGCTTCTCCAAAAAGGTCTTAGGTTATGTTGGTTGAGGGTTCCATCCATACTTATAATTATGATCTATGTAAGATGAATGATTTGCAAAGCATGATTTACTCAAGAGTTGGTAATACATGCCATATTGATATTATCCTATCTATTGCTATTGATTATGCTTTTCGATTATGATGCCTATCTCTTGTTGCATTGCATCCTACATAGTTAGTACATTCAAACATATTAACACACACTCTATGCCAACACGATGTCACTATGTAGGAACCGGTATATCGATTGATCATCCTCCTTCACGTGGCCAGAACAACTTCTATCATGCTTGTTGGTGAGTCCTCCATTTCTAGGACATTATTGTTGCTCTATTACTATGTATTAAGACTTTTTTCTCTTTGACTTATGTATTGACTATGAGAGTGAGCCTGGTTGCTTTGTCTTGGCCCCTGCTCTTATCTATGTAGTAGAGGTGTTGTTGGACATGTTAATTATCTATGCTATGAGCTTAACTCTATTGACCCTTGATGTTTATGATATGGAAGTGTATCCTTAGCCCTAATTTCCCCTTGTTTATATTTATCTTTTATTGTCATTCTAAGTGCTTCTGTGACCAAGGATGTGTAATAATATGATATGAGGCTTGTTTGGGGTTCCTTCGGGTTGCCCATTCGCCAATCACGTTTAGGCCATGGGATTAGGGTTGTGAAAAAGGTGGTATCAGAGCACTGGATTGTTAGATCCTCGGAGTCTAACACACTGCATTGATTAGAGTCTTATTCATAGTTGTGTTGTGCACCACAACTATGAGTAGGAGGCAATGTCACGTTTTAGAAAATATTTCCCTTCTTCATGTTCTAAGCCATGCAATATAGTTGAAGTATGTTTTTTCCCTATAACAATTGTTGTTTTCCATGCTAGTTGATCAAGCCTAACCCAAGAGGAGGAAGAGCCCACGCTACCGAGGGAAAAATGGCTAATGGAGAGCTTCAGGAGACTCTTACTTTACTTGCAGAAGTTGTGGCCAACCAAGCCCATCTAGGGGCCCAAGCCCCTTATGTCCCTAACATGGCTTCTCGGGTGAGAGACTTCATAAGGATGAGCCTACCAGAGTTCTATGGGTCAAGGGTGGATGAAGATCCACAAGAGTTTATTGAAGAGACTTATAAGGTGTTGGCTATCATGGGTGTTAGATCGAAAGATAAGGCAGAGTGGGCAGCCTACCAACTCAAATAGGTAGCATAAATATGGTACAATCAATGGAGGGGGGAGAAGGGATTCAACAATGCTGTTCTATGGGAAGAGTTCAAGGAGGCCTTTCTTAATTAGTTCTTTCCTCTTGAGCTTAGGGAAGCCAAATTGGTAGAATTCATGAATTTGAGACAAGGGTCAATGAGTGTGAGGGAGTATGTCCTCAAGTTCAACCAACTCTCTAAGTATGCTTCTTACTTGCTTACCGACCTAAGGGCTAGGATGAACAAGTTTGTGATGGGTGTGTCCGACTTGGTGAATGAAGAATGTCAGTCTCCTATGTTGATTAATGATATGGATTTATCTTGCTTGATGATATATGCCGAGCAATTGAAAGGGGAAAAATTCGAGGAAGAGGAGGACTAGAGAGGCCAGAGGGCTCGTATTGGTGTTAAGTTTCAATGTCCTAAGGATAGCCAGTTCCAACAAGGTCAGGGGTCTTCTAATGCTCCTAATAGAAGGATTCCTAATGATAACCCAAAACACCTAGGCGATAATAGTGGAGGCCCCAAGCCCATGTGCCCTACGTGTATGAAAATCCATGGTGGCCTGTGTTGGAGGAACATTAGTTCTTGCTTTTTATGTGTTGAGATGGGCCATCGGCTTATTGATTGCTCTCATGCTCAAACCAAAGTAGAGATAGTCGCCCTCATGGCCAAGGGGATGCTCCAAGACGTAGTCGGTTCTATGCGCTTCAAAGAAGGCAAGAAGGGGAAGTGGTGCCTGATGATGCTACTAGTATGCTAAAGGCTTTTCTTGATTTGTTGTGCGTGCTTTGATGGTTTCGAGGGTTACTTTCCTTTCGTTGTTCCTTTTTGTTGCTAGTAGAGTATGCTTACGTGAGTCTATTGTTGTTAGAAGGGTTTAGGGATTATTGTGTTCTTATTGCATAGGGTCTTTTCTTGTAATTTTAGTTGAGCTTAGTTTATGGATTGGAGGTCTTAACGTAGTTTGGCTACTGATTTATGGTGTTTCCAATTAGTATAGAACTTGTAAGGTTGTGACATGATGGTTTTAGGATGTAAATTTATTTGGACAACTACAATGGGATAGTTACTTCTCTAAGCTTGATCTTTGTTCGGGTTTTGTCTCTAAGTGAGGATGAGGGTAGGTGATATTCCTAAGTGTTTTTTTGGACTAGGGGTAAGCATTTTAGTTTTTTTGGAGTTATTTGGTTGTCTTATACCGGCCATGTTTAGGAGTTTCTTGAATAGCGCCTTAAAACCCTACCTTGACATGTGTTGTGGTGGTCTCTAGAGGTAGGGCATTGATTTATTTGGAGCTTGCGAATCATTTGGGGGTAGTGTTGCAAGTCTTGGATGATGAGGGGATTGTTTACTAATCACGATAGGTGTGAATGGAAGATGACAAAAAGGTGGTTGGAATTCTTTAAGGGCTATGACATGAGTGTGCATCATTTGGCCCCGCTAAGTTTAACATTGTGGTTGATGCTCTAAGTAGCCTAACATGTGTTTATGATGGTGGAAAAGAGGTGACTTGAGAGATCAATTGTTTGGCTGGATTGGGAAATTAGGTTGGAGGAAGTTGAGCATAGTGGTGTAGTATTCTTGCTGGTTCCAAATCTTCTTTTGTTGGAGATGTCTAGGTTAAGCAAGTCCTTGATTGCATCATGTTAGGGTTGGAAATTTTGGGTGAAGAGATGGTAGAATGGAGGTTATCTGCCAAGGGGGAGATGGTGGTTCATGGTATCGAGCAGAGTAGATGGGTTTAAGATTGACAGTTAATTTTAGGATAGTGAGTCCTTGTAGAATATAGAGGGAGGTTGGTAAGGTTGCTTAAGGATTGGCATTACATACGGTTATGGTTTTGGTTTGTCCCTTTTTTCATGCTTCTAGCTTGAAGGGATGTGTTGGTGACTCTAGTGCTATAGAACTCATTAAGATTGTGGGTGATGTGGAGTATAAGTTGACTTAGGAGAAGGTCCCGGTGGGGGAGTGGATGGATGAGTGGAGAGGTTGACTGATAATGATATTGTGTTCGTCAAAACCCTTTTAGGGGATTTGTCTATTCGTATGGGTCTCTCGGGGAGCCGATGCGAGCTTGGAGAAGCAATATCCTCATCTCTTTCATTCCATTCAAGATTATGATAACATGTTAGGTCTATTTCTATGATTCCAAGTCTTATATTTCATCCCTATGTCATTTATATGCGTTCATATTTAAGTTGGCAAATTTATAATGATTTTAAACTTATGTTGAGATTATGAAAATGGTGTTTAAATGTAATATTGAGTTGTTGTTGGGGATGATTTGTTCATGATTACTCGTTTCATGTACATTGCTTTTACATTCAGGGATCAATGTTCCCAAGGTGGAGATATTGAAACGACCCAAAAAAGTGCCTCAGAAGTGCCCAAAATCGTAATTTCCATATATCTAAAAATTCATTTGTTATTTCAAAAATCGAACTTCATATTTTTGTTCAGGGATCAAATTGAGTGGGAAATGGGTTTAACCCAAATTTTAAAGGAACCGTATCAAAATTCAAAATTTGCAAAGTGCAAACTGCAGTGGCTAAATCGCGTTGCTTTCGTGATGCGCCACTGTATTGTTTTGGGTCAGTTTTTTTTGTTTCTGTCCAAGACTTGTAAGTCTTGGGCCTAAGGGTCTCCATACGTGAAAACACCTATAATTAGCTTTATTTCACCCCCATACCATCCTTAACATTCCCAATACCCTCTCGAACTCTTAGATTCATATTTCGCTCTAAATTCAAGTCCCAAAAGTCAAGACCAATCATAAGGATTTCATTCAAGATTCAAGTTTCCATCTCCGATCTTTTTCAAGTTCATCTCCAAAACTAAGGTATGTGGGTTTCTTTCATGGGTTCCTTTCACCCATGATGCCTAAGCTTCCTTCTATTAAAAATTGCATGATTTAAAGTTGACTTACTCATGGGTCTTATTTATTATGAAAATCACTGCACATTATGTTGGAGTTTTTAAATTGTGACCATTTTGCTATGTTTTGGGCTATGAAACTAAGATCCATTGTGAGGTTTGATGAAGGGTTTTGATCTGTGTTGCTTTAGGGTATTACCAAGTATCTATTGAAAATTTTACATTGAATTTTCTAGCATGATTTTACTCTTAAATTACATGGTTTTACACTAGCACTATACACCCTCTAAGTGTTTGATAAAATGTCCGGTTATGATTTCTTGAGGAATTGAAGGTCCAATGCATGTCTTATGAGTTGAATGACTTTAGGGAGATGATAGAAATGTTTATATGATTTTTTAAATGAGAAAGTGCCTATGGTTTTGCAAGTACACTGTTGGGTTCTTATATTTGTTATATTCTTTGGAAAATGAGGAGTTGTTTCTTGATGATTGAAATGTAATGGTTCGATGAGCTAGTTCTATGGAATGCTTAATCCGAAGAGGGACGGGCACCCATATGGAAGGCCACTTAATCCGAAAAGGGAAAGGCTTCCATAAGGATGGTCACTTAATCTGAAAGGGGATGGGCTTCCGTAAGGAAGGTCACTAAATCAGAAAGAGGACAGGTTTCTGTAAGAATGGCCCATTAATTCGAAAAGGGACCGATTCCCATAAGGAAGGCCACTTAATCCTAAAAGGGACGGGCTCCTGTAAGGAAGGCCACCTAATCCAAAAAGCGATGGGCTTTCGTAAGGAAGGTCACTTAATCCAAAAGGGGACGACTCCTATAAGAAAGGCACTTAATCCGAAAGGGGATGAGCTCCTGTAAGGAAGACCACTTAAGGGGATGAGCTCCCGTAAAGAAAGGCCACTTAATCTGAAAAGGGACGTGATCCCGTATGGAAGGAAGCTTAAATCGAAAAAGGAAGGGCTCCATTAAGAAAGGCCACTTAATTCGAAAAGGGACAGGCTCCCTTAAGGGAGATCACTTAATCCAAAAGAGGACGGGTTCCAGTAAGGAAGTTCACTTAATTCGAAAGGGGATAGGATCCCGTAAGGAGTGTCATTAATCCGAAATGGGTGGGCTCCCATAAGGAAGGTTAGTTAATCAGAAAGTGGATAGGCTCTCGGAAGGATGATCACTTAATACGAAAATGGACGGGCTCCAGAAAGGTGAAGTTACTCATAAAATTCTCTCCAAAAAGAGACGGGATCCCGTAATGAAGGTTTCTTCTCCAAAAAGGTCTTAGGTTATGTCGGTTGAAGGTTCTTTCTACACTTATACATTATGAGATATGTAAGATGAATTATTTGCAAAGCATGATTTACTTAAGCGTTGGTCATACATTCCGTATTGATATTATGCTA
Source organism: Solanum clarkiae (assembly GCA_011800125.2). Taxonomy (NCBI): domain Eukaryota; kingdom Viridiplantae; phylum Streptophyta; class Magnoliopsida; order Solanales; family Solanaceae; genus Solanum; species Solanum clarkiae. The sequence goes on along the minus strand of JAABOM020079162.1, from coordinate 31,877 downwards.
TCAGTTGCTCTTATTTATGCATTTCAGTTATGATGCCTATCTCTTCTTACATTGTATCCTACATAATACATTCAAATGCACTAACGCATACTCTATGTCGACATGATGTCACCATGTAGGAACTGGTGTACCGATTGATAGTCCTCTTCCATGTGGCTAGTACGACTTCTATCAAGCTTGTTTGTGAGTCCTCCATTCCGGGGTCATTACTTATGCTCTATTGCTATGAATTAAGACTTCTCTCATTGACTTACTAATTGACTATGAGGGTGAGCCCTGTTGCTTTGTCTTACCCCCCGCTCTTATCTATGTAGTGGAGGTATTATTGGACATGTTATGTACTTATGCTATGAACTTGACTCTATTGACTCTTGATGTTTATCATATGGAAGTGTATCCTTGGCCCTAAATTCCCCTTGTTTAAATTTATCTCTTAATGTCATTCTAATTGCTTCCGTGACCAAGGATGTGTAATGATATGTTATGAGGCTTGTTTGGGGTTCCTTCGAGTTCCTCATTCGCGGGTCACGTCTACGCCCTAGGCTTGGATCGTGACATCACCCAAATCAACTACATATAAGTCAAGACATCACATACCCAACAAGTCAATTTAAGACTCATATCAAAAGCACACCCCCAACATTGGCGTTTTAGCCACACATGCTAAAAACTAAAGATTGATTACCATACATAGTAGCAGAAGTCATGGGTAACAAGATTGAGTACAAATAAGTGGTTATCATTAGCTAATCCTCTCAAATTTCATGCCTAAAAGATTTTAAAACTCTAGCCTCCCTTGTACTCAAAGAAGAAGGTTCTATGTACTACTACTTTAGTGTAATTGTTCTGATATGGAATGAACATATGATGTACAATGTCCTTTATAAAATTGCTTGTATACTCTATGCTAAAAGTGTGAAAGTTTGTGCTGCAAAATGCATTTGGTGTTCAAGGCCGACCATCGCCAACCACTTTGGTGTTGCCTCAAATATGCACTTGACCGCTTTCCTGTGTATCTTTATGAGGCTTCTTCTTCTGCAACATTGGGCCATGACTCATTGTTCCACCTTTACAAGTCGGCGATACACCAAAATATCCCTTACATTGCATCGCCCTTATATCAGTGTTTTAGGGCTTTGGGTGATGCAACTTTAGGCGAACACCTTGTGTGCTTCGGCGTATCACCGAGTATGCTTTGCGACATTGATCCTGCCGCACTCTAGAATTCACCTGGAATCTTAGTTGCTGCACAGTTAGGCGATATCCATGAGCATTGGATAGATTGCCGAGGATGTCGGTGACACCACTTTTCATTGCCTTTTAACAGTTTTGCTCATTTTCTAGGATTCCACAAAGTCTTGCCCTTTTGTGCGTTGTGAACTCCATTTCCTGTCATAGAACATGCATATTTATTAGTAATTGGAATTATTACCACATTAAAAGCAATACTTTTGTGCAGTTTAACCCTAAAAGTAGTCCAAAATATGGACTCATCAACACCTCCAACTTAAGCATTTGCTTTCCCTCAAGCAAAACAAACATCAATCTATCCAAGTCAGAGCTTGCAAATAGGGAAATATGGATCAACACATATATTTTCACTCTTTTCATACTTTATTGAACTTCCACAAACCACTTATGTGACCTTGAAGCCTTGAAAGATGACTAAGGAGTAATCAAAATGTTTCTATGCTCAGAATTGCTCATGTAGCTGCCAATCACTACCCAAAAGCATCACTAATTGCCCTCATGCCAAAGAAGAGCCTAAACACCTAGGATTATATGTTGATTTATAGAGGATCTCTTCAACTCTCACTCTCCCAAATGAGAAATAGCATGTAAGCTTCAACCTATAGCCTTGCTTTTATTTTCAATCGGAGTTCACCAAAGTTTCTTCAAGACTAGGATCCCAAACGACTTTGCTAGGACTATAATATAGGGTAAAGGTTGGGTATGATAGCATATCATTAATAGTGGCTCATCCCTCCTTAAACTCTACATGTTTTTTTCAAGAACGAAGGTTCTTTTGGTTTCCTTTTCGTTCATCCCATTCTTGACATCTCTTTGGCTTTTGATTTATTCACCCTAAGTGTATCCCTTTTGTCTTTTCTTTAATAGCAAGGTTATCTTTCTTTTTTTTGGAGGGTCCTCAATTTTCAAACATTTTTCTTTTCACTTTTTCTTCTTCTTCTTCTTCTTCTTCTAGGACTCTTCGATGTCTTTCTTTCATTCTCACCCTTTTTTTCTGAGTCTTTAACGATAGACACTTCCTTCTTCCCACTAACCTTCCCCAACTTAGCCTTTCGCCACTGCTTCACCTTTAAGTTCAAGGAGGGATTGGTAAGGAACAAAAAGGACTTGTCTTTCACAAACGTGAGTCAAGGATACAAGGTTGCCAAAAAAGGGATTAAGGCTCAAAGGGGTTCAATAAGGATTCAATTCACTGCCAAGGGATGTCACTATAGTGAAATTAGGGTAATAAAACCAAAGAAGGCCTAAGATCCTCTCGTAATCCAGAATTAACCAAGTCAATTCTCAAGACAAACTGAGCAAGTTCCAGATGATGCAATCCAGAATTTCAGCAAGATCACTTACCACACATTAGCAAGATGGCTTTGCATTCTAACAATGACAACACATTTGCAATTTTTTTATCATCCTATATCGAAGCTCAATTGCTCACATACTCAAGTCAGGATTCCTCAACTGCATTTGAGGATTGACTTATCAAGAAGGGTGAAATAAGTGAGTAAATGCTCCTCATCCATAGCACTATTCGAATCAAAGATGTGGATCAACAAAGCTCAAATTATTGAGGACTAGAGACTCGGTATCATATTCGCACGCTTGTCACCTATGCACGGGGTTTGCCAAAAATTTACAACCATTCATTCATTCAATCAAGAAAAACAAAAGCAAGAAAAACAAAAGAAATAACCAAACTAAACGCTACTCTATTACAACCCATTAAAAATTTTATTTACAACCCAAGAAGTTAAAAATTATCTAAATATTCCACAATAGCATCGTTTAACAAAATGAAATACCATAATTGTCTCATCAAAAATAAAAATCCAGAAGATAGAGAATTCAACAAGCTCAGCTCCTCCTAACAATATAAACAGTTCCCTCAATCTATAACAAACAATAAATAATAAACATGAGAGAAGGTAGTGAGTATGACAATCCCCAATCAAGTCAACTATGTTGTGGTGGGGTGGTGGTGGAGCTGAAGAAGAGGTGATGATGACATCCATGCCTTTTTCTACCGGTGTGCTCTCAAGGTCAATGTTGGGTCTAGTAAGAGCAGGTGCACTTACATCGAAGGAAACGACCCTGAAAACGTGCCCGAAACATGCCTCGAAATGCCTAGAATTTTAAATTCAACATATCTCAAAATCCATTTGCTATTTCAAAAATACGACTTGATATTCTTTTTCAGGGAGTCCAAATTAGGTGAAAAAGGGTCTAATACCAATTTAAGAGAAAAAGATTAGCAATTATGAAATTCCAAGGACGCAAATTCCAGTGGGGTTTCCGCATTGCTCTCGCAACTTGTACAATACATTTGGGGACTTTGTATTTTAGATCGATCCAAGACTTCTACGTCTTGGGCCTAAGTGTTCCCAAATGTATTTTTACCTATACTTAGCCAAATTTCACCCTCATATCATCCTAAACATTTCCCAATACTCACTCGAACATTTAGTCATATTTTCACTCCCCAAATTCAAGACCCAAACCCTCATTCCAAGCTAAGGTTCTCCTTCAAGGTTCTTCTTCAAGATTCAAATATTCATCCCCAATCTTCACCAAGTTCATCTCTAAGCTAAGGTATATGGGTTTCTTTCATGGGTTCCTTTCACTTGTGATACCCAAACCTCCTTTTAATCAAATTGGGTGATTTAAAGTTGATTTACAAATAGGTCTTGATTATTATGAAATCCACTGCACACTATGTTTAAGCTACGTAAAGTTGTGACTATTTAGCTATTTAACGTAAAGTTGTGACTATTTAGCTATGTTTTGAGCTATAAATCTTTGATCTATTATAAGATTTGATGAGGGGTTTTGATGTATATTTCTAAAGGGTGTTGTAAGGTTTTGATTGATGGTTTTAAAATGAATTTTCTTGTATGATTTCATCTCTATATTTCATGGTTTTATACTAGCATTACACCCTCTAAGTGTTTGATAAAATGTCAACATGTGGTTTCGTGAGGAGTTGAAGGTCCAAAACATGAGATATAATGTGATTGACTAAATGATGATGAAACAAGCTTATGTATATGATGTCTTTTATATAAAGTGTTGCAATTCACCACGCCCGATCCGGGTGACCTAGTTGAGGGGTCAATCTCAACCACTAGGGTGATGGGTGCTATCATCACTAATCTTAACGAGGGTTTTGTACATCACACGCTAGCGTGATGGGTTCTATCATAACTAACCTTGATAAGGAGTTTGTACCTTACATACTAGGGTGATGGGTGCTATCATCACTAACCTTGATGAGGGGTTCGTACCTCACACACTAGGGTGATAGGTGCTATCACCACTAACCTACCAAGGGGTTTGTACTCTGGAAATCCAACTTGGTCTCTTCAAGACATATGATATTCTATATTAGAATGAGTCACTTAAGCGTGTTTTACTTATGCATCGATCATACATGCCATATTGTTATAAGTATGCCTATTGCCTATTGTTATGCATTTCGATTATGATGCTCAATTCTTGTTTACATTGCATCCAACATACTTAGTACATTCAGATGTACTAACTTATACTCTATGCCTGCATAATATTCCCATGTAGGAACCATTTCCCAAGTTGATCATCCTCCTCCTACAAGTGGCTAGTTCGGTGCTATTCAAGCTAGTTGATAGTTCACTTTGGTGACGTTTGTCTATGTTTCTCCTATTATGTATTGAGACTTTCTTCTTTATTGTCTTCTTTGGCTATAAGGGTGATCCCATTTACTTTGTCTGCGCCCTTTCTCTTATCTATATATAGAGGTGTTTGTTGGACATGTTATGTATCTATGCTAAGAGCCTTGACTCTGTTGTTCTTGATGTCTATGATATGAGCTTATCTCTGGTCTCTTGATTATGATGTTGTGCAAGCTTTCCCCTAGTCTCGTTGCCACTATTTTTTATTCTTTTATGCTGTATCTATTATTTTAGCGCCCAAGGATGGGTGATGATTTCTAAGAGGCTTGCTTGAGGTCCGTTTGGGTTCCCCTTGCGTCGTTTCTTTTCTAGGCCCTAGGCTTGGGTCGTGACAACAACTTTGCCAATCCTAGACTAGTCTAACTCATAAGTTGCAAGTGTTGCATCTACCATTTCTTTCTCCACTCAATCTAGCTCCTCCCGATCCTCTTGGCTGTTCTCTACTCCCACTGAATCCTCCTTAGTCATTGTAGTTCTCACCTTCAGATTCTTTTCATCGCCAACCCCCATAACCTCTACATTTGGCTTCTCATCTGGGACTGTCAGCATATCCACCCAGAGTGGTGGACCCTCCAGGCCATAAAAGAATGTTCTTAAGTCTATGGACCAGAGGGATGTCAACTCCTTCTTCAACTCATCAATATCAGTTTACAAGTTTGATTTGTGCACAATACTACCACTTGATTTCTCGACAACTACCACTCTATTCCTTAGGTGAGCCAGCTCTGTACCGTGGTCATCAATCATGGATTCTAGCATGTCCATCAATAACTTGGGATCTTCATTTAGCTCACTCTGCTTTTCTTCCAGCTCAACATGTAGCCCTAGGGCCTTGGCTGTGGCTAGCTCAACCAATTCAGGAACAGATGAATCAACCCTTGTGGATCAAGAATCAACAACTTTGGCCGGAAGACCAATCACAAAAATGGAGGCCCTAGTGAGTGGGGTTGGTCCTCTCTTGCCTCTGCCTGTGTAGAAGGAATGGGGGCAGCGGAGCAATGTGCAGTAGGGGAGGAAAAAGGTATACCTATCTCTATGCCTAGCTATGCAGCACCAGGCTTGAGAGCCTCAACATCAACAATCGAAATTTTGTCAGCTAGATTCTTCCGAGCCCTATACTCTTCATCTCTTAAGTAGTCATCCTCGATCCTTCTAATTTCCATGGATGCAGATAGTGTTAACTCCACATGAATCTTCTTATTCCTTGGGACTTTAACCCTTCTACACAGCGCAGTAATGAGAATTGGAAAGGGTAGCAAGGTTTGGAACTGCTTTGCCCTTATGAGGATTTCGAGAGCAATAATGGCTCCAAGGTTTAGCCTCTTTCAATCCATGATACTTCCAACCAATGCGGCTTTGATCAAGTGAAGCACCAATTTGTGTTGTGACCGCATCAAGTTGCTGCCTATAAAACCAAACGAAAACCTTGCCGGAACATTCATCTCTTTCTTTTCAATAATAGCTCCCTCCTTTAACTATGAGAGAGCTAGAATAACAATCAATTAAGCCAACCATGCCTTCACATAATCGAATGTTTCAACTTCAGCATCTCATTTTTATCCCTATTCATACATCCCATGATGTAATTAATTTTAGTCTGACTGCATAGGACCTACACTCCACAAACTACCACAACATCTAGGGGTTTGAGTAATGGCTTGACTCTTCACTTGTTATTTGTAATGCCCTTATCATAGGCATAAGAAAATTCTCAGACCAGGGCAGGTACATAAGGATCCCGAGGTTTGGTGAACAACTAAGAATTATGGAATTTAAGCGTTTCCTGGCCTCTACATGTTAATCAATAACCCTATCAATAGATAATTATTTTTCATCAAGAAACGTCCATTTTCCCACTACTTTAAGTCTGTTCAAGTGTCTAGTAGTTGTCACTTCTCTAATATATTGGGATATCTAGAGTAGAGGATCATAGGTGGCCTTAAACCTTCCTTCACTGTGGTGCCTTTTTGAGCTAGGCTTCGGAATAGGCTGTTTGGAAGGTCTAGGCCCTTCCTCCTCCTCACCTGAGCTGGTCTAATTAATTCTGAGCCATCCACCCTCATCGCAAGTGGAATCCTTCTTTTTGACTTCTTTCCTCTTCTATTTGCCTTGCACTTCTTATTGAGGCCAATGTGCTCTTCTTTCTACTTTATCAAGGGCTATGACAACCCCGCTAGCTGCTCTTAATCCACCCCGTATGACCTATTCCTTTGGTTTGTCCATTCCTGCACCATAATGATCTCCAAATACTTATGAGAAAGCATTGACAAATAATTAGGTGCACATTTGATCATATGGAATATATTCAAAATAGGCTGGTCATTTAGGCTGCGTATCATACTCGACAAATTACTAAGTTGATTTGGTGGTCAGAATGACCATCATATTTTCACTTAAAAATTTTAGGCTAGGGGCTACTACTACTTTTGGCGATACTCATGCTCTATATTGATTGGCTGATTTTGGTTCGGCGGTAAAGAAAGTTCATTGCCAAAAGTTGCAGCAGTCCCTCAGGAAAAATAGCCAAATAAGGTCGTGTACGTGTCAGTTGGGTACATTGCCAAGTGCACTTAGGCGGTCAAAATGACCAACGCCTTTTGTGACTGGAAAGGCACTTCATCCACTCACCCAAAACATCAACCATTTTTACAGACCACATGGATAAATTGCATATACCAATTCACCACAACAAATCAATACAAGTTTAACTGTTGACTGTCACTATTACATGATTTCAATGTCTATGCACTGGATCAAAAGATGGCTTAGCTTTAAGAATGACATCACTAAATTCATGATAGGGAAAGTTCAATCACTTAATGAAATGAAAGGTTACTCAGTCTTCACCCATAGCCTATAGAAGCAATAAATCCAATAAGCAAGCTCATTTCAAGAACATATTGACATGATTATGGCCTATTTTCAAGTGAGCACAATCAAGCATCATAGCACACACAATAATTGGGGTCAAACTCATAAACTAATCAAAAATGAAGAAAAAAAAATCTTGAATCACTAGTCTAACCCTACTCATTCATAACCCCAATTTTGACATTCATGAAAATATATCAAAACCCAAAATAAATCATATAAACATGTACAGGGCTTAAAGGCAACTCTAAACTCCTACACACCTAAATCTCTCAAGATTTTTCAGATCAAAACCCTAATCAGTCTCACAAATAATGGCTTCTTCAAAGAAATAGAATAAGGTGTCGAGATCATACTTGTTCAACAATGAGGCATAATGAAACCTTTATTGATGCCCTGTGATGATTAATATCAACTTCATGGTGAAAAGTTTAAAGAAAAGCAAAGGAAAGGGGTATTAGCGTCCGAGTGAAGGGAAAAGGAGGGAAGGTAATCCTCATTACTAATGGAATCCAAATAAGAAAGGTGGAATGTGAAAGGGTCAAGGGATTTGAAAAGCCTTAAGTAGGTCGGTGAGCTTGCATTGTAGGACAACATCAAACCACAACACCTATAACGCTTGGCGTAATGCCAAACATGCTAGGGATTGCCCTTTTTCAGAGTGAGTTTACCTTGTCTTCCACCAAGAGTGGCGATGAAATCGATCATCGCCAACTGGGTTTAGTGATGCACCATCTGGAATTTTGATTCACCAAAATTTATAGAACTTCCATATTCACCTCTCAACCAAAAACGTGGTCACATTAACCATCGCTAACATGGCTCAACGATACACTGAGTGGCCCCTCTTGGTTGCCCTTATCGACTTGCTAATCCCATTTTCTTGTCAACACTGCACAATTCAACACCCATTATTCCAACTAAAAAGCAGTAAAATACTCACCTTGGGTTGCCTCCCAAGCACTATCTTAGTTAATGTCATGGCATGACATCATTCCTCTTTACCTCAAGTTATCGCTGATTGACTCATAACTGAAAATACATCCGAATCATCTCCCAATTTCAAAGCTTTGTAAATGTTGAAAATAACCTCCTCGTCACTCACCCTAAATTTCAAGTCTCCACTTCATATCAACCACGGCTCGCCTGGTGGTGAAGGATGGCCTCCCCAAAATGACAGGAACATTTGTATCCACCTTGCAATCAAAAATCACAAAATCTGCAGGAAGTGTAAATTTATCTACCTTCACCAACACGTCGTGTGGAATTCTCACTAGTCTCTTGATAGACCAATGAGCCATGAGCAGCTGTATTGTAGTTGGTGAAGGGGTTTCCAAACCCAGTTCTTCATAAAATAGCTAGGGGCATGAGATTTATACTTGCCCCTAAATCACAATGAGCTTTACTGAACATTGAGGCTCCTATTGTGCATGGAATGCTAAATGACCTTGGGTCTTCCTTCTTACACACCAGGTTTTGTATAAGCATTGCATTATAGTTATGAGACACTTCAATTGTCTCATATTTAACAGTCCTCTTCTTTGTTATTAGTTTCTCTATCGAAACGACCCTAAAAAAGTGCCCAAAAATATGTCGTAGAATGCTTAGAATTTTAATTTCTATATATCTTAAAATCCATTCCTTATTTCGAAAAGTCGACTTCATATTTGTGATCAAGAGGTCAAAAGTAGGTGGAAAAGGGTCTACCAGCGATTTAATAGCGAAAGATTAGTGATTGTAAATTTTTAAGTGACAATTTCCAAAGAGCAATCCGCGCCCCCGCCACGACGCGCCAAGCACATGCTCATGTACAATTTTGCCTTTGCATCCTATCCATGACATGGAGAAGTGTATTTTCTCTCATAGTATTTTTCCTATGCGAGCCATATATTCTAAGTGTTGGGCCCAAGTTTTCGGACTGTGTTTTCATCTATGCTTAACATTATTTCACCCTCATATATTCCTAAACATTCCCTAATACTCACTCAAATACATGGACTCACATTTCACCCTAAATTCAAGTCCCAAACTCAAGACCATTCTTAAGGATTTCATCAAGGATCTCATTCAAGCTTCAAGTCTCCATTTCCAATCTTCTTCGAGGGTTCTCCAAAGTCAAGGTATGTGGTATTGAACCATTGGGTCCTTTCACCCATGGTGCCTAAGCCTCATTTTTACTAATATTGCATTATTCAAAGATTATTTTACATGTGGGTCTCTTATATTGAGAATTTTATTGCACAGTGATTTTAGTTCATGAAAGTATGGTTGTTTAGGCATATTTTGAGCTCTAAATCTTGGATCTAATGTTGGATTTGATGAGGGGTTTTGATGTGAGTGTATTGGGGGTTTGAAAGGTGTTGATTGATGGTTTTATAATAGATTTTCTTTCATGATTTCATCTCTAAATTGCATGGTCTTTTATCCCATCGCACACCTCCAAGGTGTTTGATAAAATATTCGCTTATGGTTTCTTGAGGAATTGAAAGTCCAAAGCACGAGATATGATATGAATGATGTTATGATGATAAAATGATCCTATCTACATGATATATATGTTCTATATAATTTTTTTCATTACACCATGCCCGGTCCGAGTGGTATAGGAGCCCGGATAACTATGTGAGGAGTATGTACCTTGCCACTAGGGTGTCCAGGTGTGAATGGCATCAACCATATGAGAGGTATGTACCTTGCCACCAGGGTGTCAAGGTGTGAGAGGCATCTCCCAACCAAAGTTGGGGTTCCAGCTTGGTCTCTTCTACACATATGATATCCAATATGAGCATGAGCTACTTAAGCATGTTTTAATTAAAAATTGGACATACATGTCATATTGTTATACTACGCCTATTTTCTATGTATGCATTTCGGGTATGACGTCTATCAATTGTTTCCTTGCATCCCACATACTTAGTACATTCAAACGTACTTACACATACTCTTGCCTACATGATATCACCATGTAGGTACCGATGCTCAAGTTGATCATCCTCCTCCCCTACGTGGCTAGATCAGTTCTACTCAAAGCTAGTTAAGGAGTCCTTAACTTCGGGGAACTCAGTCTATGTTGCTATTATCTATGTATTGAAATACTTTCTTATGTTCTATTTTGACAATGAGGGTGAGCCCGGTTACTTTGTCTTGGATCCCGCTCTATCTATGCATTTTGAAGTGTTTGTTGGACAATTTATGTATTTATGTTATGATCTATGACTCCTTTGCCCTTATTGATGTTGTTTTTCAAGATATCCTTAGCTCCCATTGCCCCTTAATCTTATTATAAGTCCTTTACATGCTTCCGTGACCAATGATGCGTAATGATAAGTTGAGAGGCTGGATTGGGGTTCCTTAGAGTTCCCCATTCGCCGTTCCATATCTAGGCCCTAGGCTTGGGTCATAAAAAACTTGGTATCAGAGCACTAGGTTGATAGATCCTCGGAATCCAACATGCAACATCAATTAGAGTCCTATTCATGGTTGTGAAGCGCGCCATCACCATGAATAGGAGGCTATGAGGAGTTTTAGGAAATATTTCCTTTCTTCATGTTCTATGTCATGCTATAGAGTTGTAGTTAGTTGTTTTCCCTAATGACTGTTCTTTGCTATGCTAGGTCATGAAAAACTCTAAAGGAAGACAGGACCAAACTCCCAAGGAGAAACCTACCAATGGTGAGCTTCGGGATGCTCTTACTATGCTTGCCCAAGTAGTGGCCAACTAAGTCCAACAATGGGCCCAAGCACCTCATGCTACTACTCCGAGATCTAGGGTAAGAGACATCATAAGGATTAATCCTTCTATTTTCGATGGGTCAAAGGTGTATAAAAATCCACAAGAGTTTATTGATGAGGTCTATAAAATCTTGAATATCATGGGTGTTTGGCCTAATGAAAAGGCGAAGTTGGTGGTGTACCAACTCAAAGGTATAGCACAAATTTGGTATGAGCAATAGAACGGTAAGAAGGGGGTTGGTAATGTGGTACTTCAGGAGGAGTTCAAATTGGCCTTCCTTAATTTGTTTTTCCCTCTTGAGCTTAGGGAAGCAAAGTTGGTGGAGTTTATGAACTTGAAACAAGGTGCCATGAGTGTGAGGGAGTATACCCTCAAGTTTAATCAACTTTAAAAGTATGCTCCTCATTTTGTAGTTGACCCTAGATCAAGGATGAATAAATTCGTAATGGGGGTCTCCGACATGATGAGTGAAGAATGCCAATTTGCATTGCTAATTGGTGATATGGACTTGTCTTGGTTGATAACTTACGTCGAACAAATGGTAAAAGAAAAGTTGAGAAAGAGGAAGGGTCATGAGGCCAAGAGGGCCTGTTTTGAGAGTAGGTTTCAAAAGGGTGCTAGATTTAATCAAGGCCAAGGGCCTCCTCATTCTACTAATAGGGGGTTTGCCAATGACTTCCCTAGGCCTCACAGTATGGGTGGAATGACTCCTAATAAAGTGTGTCCTAGATGTGGAAAGAATCATATGTGCCCATGTTTGAGGGATTTTAATGCATGCTATGAATATGGGGAGCTTGGTCACAAGAAGGTAGATTGTTCGGAAAACCGTGACAAGGTTCGGGGTGCTAATGATGTCGCATTGGGGAGAGGTGGTCCTCAAGGTGGTGCCCCAAGGCACAATCAATTTTATGCTCTACATGGATGGCAAGGGGTTGGTGAGGTCCCCGATGTTGTTACCAGTATGTTGAAAAATTTAGACTTTGATGTGTACGCTTTGATTGATCCGGGTGCCATTCTTTCGTTTGTTACTTCTCTTGTTGTGAAAAGGTTCCATGTTGTTTCCGAGTTGTTGCATGAGTCATATGAAGTGTCTACTCCCATTGGTGCCTCTATTATTTCTAGGAAAGTTTATAGGAGTTTTTCTATTTATATTTTGAATAAGATTTTGCCTTGTGATCTTGTTGAATTAGACATGATAGACTTTGATGTCATTCTTGGGATAGATTGGTTGCATGCCTACTATGTTTCAATTTGTTGTAGACCCCATAGGGTCAAGTTCCAATTTCCTAATGAACCTCTTTTTGAGTGGGAAAGTCAAGATATGGTGGTCAAGGGTAGATTCGTTTCATGCAATAAAGCCTATTAGTTGATTTCTAGGGGGTGTTTGTATCATCTTGTGAGGGTTAAAGATATGGAGTCCAAGGTCCCTTCCATTGAGTTGATCCCCATTGTCAATTAGTTTCTTGATGTCTTCCCAAATGACCTTCTCGGTGTCTCTCACGAAACGGAGATAGATTTTGGCATAGATCTTCTTCCCGATACTCAACCTATCTCTATTTCCCCTTACCATATGGCCCTGACAAAGTTGAAAGAGTTAAAAGAGCAATTGAAAGATTGTTGGAAAAAAAATTTATTACACATAGTCAATCACCTTGGGCTGCTCCGGTGTTGTTTGTGAAAAAGAAGGATGGGTCACTTAGAATGTGCATTGATTATTGGTAACCCAATAGGGTCACTATAAAGAATAGATATCCTCTTCCAAGAATGGATGATTTGTTTGACCAAGTGCAACAGGGCTAGCTTTGTTTGACCAATTGCAATGGGCCAGCTTCTTATCTAAGATTGACCTTTGATCCGGGTATCATCAAGCAAGGGTAAGGGAGTGTGATACTCCCAAGAAAACTTTATGAACTAGATATGGGCATTATGAGTTTGTGGTGATGTCCTTTGGGTTGACTAATGCACTGACCATCTTCATAGACCTGATGAATAGGGTCTTCAAACCCTACCTTAATTTCTTTTTCATAGTCGTCATTAATGATATTTTGATCTATTCACATAGTATGGAGGAGCATGTGTGTTATTTGAGGGTTGTGTTGCAAAGATTGAGAGAGGAGAGATTGTATGCTAAATATGACAAGTGTGAGTTTTGGTTGAAAGAGGTTGCATTATTCGGTCATGTGGTGTTGGGGGATGGTATTAAGGTGGATCCTAAGAAGACTAATGTTATTAGTAATTGGCCTAGACCATTGACCCCGTCAGATATTAGGAGTTTCTTCGGCCTTGTGGGTCACTATAGGAGGTTTATAACTGGGTTCTCCTATGTTGCTTCCCCTATGACACAATTGACTCAAAAGAAGGTTACGCTTGTGTATACTGATGAATATGAGAAAATCTTCCAAACATTAAAAGATATGCTTGTGTTCGCTCCTATATTGTCACTACCAGATAAGCTTGAGGGTTTTATTTTGTATTGTGATGCATCCAAATTTGGATTAGGTTGTGTGCTAATGCAAAATGGTAATGTCATAGCCTACACTTCTAGGCAGCTCAAAGTGCATGAAAGGAATTACCCTACCAATGATGTAGAGTTAGCCGCCATTGTGTTTGCATTGATGATATGGTATCATTATTTATATGGGGTGCATGTGGATGCCTTCACTGATCATAAGAGCCTACAATATGCCTTCACTCAAACAGATCTCAACTTGACAAAAAGAAGGTGGCAAGAACTTCATATGGACTATGACATGAGTGTGCATTACTATCCGGGTAAGGCAAACGTTATGACGGATGCTTTGAGTCAGCTGACTATGGGTAGCCTAGATCATGTTGATGGTGGTGATAGAGAGATGGCTAGGGAGGTGCAAAGAGTGGCTAGATTGGGTGCTTGATTGGAAGATATGGGTAATCGTGTAGTTGTTGATGGTTCTAAATCTACCTTGGTTGATGAGGTGATCGCAAAATAAGATCTTGACTCTTCCTTATTTGAATTGAAGGTCATGGTGAAAAAGGGCAAAATAGAGGTTTTCTCCCAAGGGGAGATGGGGCTCTTAGATACCAAGGTGGCTGCATGCTCCATGTATTAGTAGTTTAAGGGAGAGAATTCTCAATGAGGCCCATAATGGTTCTTATTCTATCTACCCAGTTCTACCAAAATATATAGGGACTTGAGGGATGTGTATTAGTGGGGAGGCATGAAGAGGGACATTGCCAAATTTATTTCCAGTTAACATAGTTGTCAACAAGTCAAAGCCGAATATCAAAAGCTGGGTGGCCAAATCCAAGACATAGAGATTCCCACTTGGAAGTGGGAGGTAATTAATATGGATTTTGTGGTTGGGTTGCCCAAAACTAGGAAAGGTATTGATTCCATATGGGTGGTGGTGGATAGGATGACAAAGTCAGCTCACTTTCTACCAGTTAAGACCACATATAGGGCTGAAGAGTATGCAAGGTTGTACATCCATGAGTTAGTGAGGTTTCTTGGGATTCCTTTGTCCATAATATCAAATCGTAGTTCACAATTCACTTCACACTTTTGGAGGTCTTTCCAATGGGGTCTTGGTACAATAGTTCACCTTAGTATGGCCTTCCACCCTCAAATGGATGGACAAGCCGAAAGAACAATTCAAATACTTGAAGATATGCTTAGGGCATGTGTATTGGAGTTGAGGGATAGTTGGGATGACCGTCTTCCTTTGATTGAATTCGCATACAACAATAGCTACCATTCTAGTATCAGTATGGTTCCTTGTGAGGCTCTTTGTGGGAGACCATATAGATCATTGGTCGGTTGGTTTGAAGTTGGAGAGGTGGCTTTGTTGGAACTAGATCTGCCTATGGATTCCCTTGAGAAGGCTTGGATGATTAGGGAAAGTCAAGAACAGACCAAAGTCATCAAAAATATTATGCCGATGTGAGAAGGAAAGACCTTGAATTTAAAGTGGGTGATTGGGTTTATTTGAAGGTTTCTCCAATGAAAGGTGTGGTCCATTTTGGTAAAACGGGAAGTTGAGTCCAAGGTATGTTGGTCCTTATGAGGTCTTGAAGAGGGTTGGCAAGGTAGCTTATTAGTTGAAGTCTCCTAGTTAAATGAACTTGGTTCATTTAGTGTCTCATGTCTCTATGTTGAGAAAATGTGTTGGTGATCCTAATGCTATTGTGCCTTTTTATGTTGTGAGAGTTGTTGAGGATAACTTGACATATGAGAAGGTTCTAGTTCATATCCTAGATAGGCAAATGAAAATATTGAAGGAACAAGGAGGTAGCATCCGTTAAGGCCCTTCAGAGAAACCAACATATCGAAAGTGCTACTTGGGAGGCCAAATCGAACATGTAAAAGCGGTATCCTTTCCACTCAAGCTTAAGGCACTAATTCTAATATCCCTATGTGATTTCAAGTTTTATGTTTCAGTCCCTATGCCATTCATATGCCTTCATGTGTAAGTTGGAATGTTTATGATGATTTTACACTATGTTGAGACTATTCAAATGATGTTTTAAATGTAATGTTTCATTTTAGTAGGGGCTAGTTGTCTATGATCACTCTTCTCTTGTATGCCTCTTTTACATTCGGGGATGAATGTTCCCAAGGGGGAGATATTGAAATGACCCAAAAACGTTCTCGAAAATGTGCCTCAGAATGCCCTGAATTTTAATTTCCATATATCTTAAGATCCATTAGTTATTTCAAAAATATGAATTCATATTTGTGATTGGGGGGTCAAAATTAGGTGAAAATGGTCTAACTGTGATTTAAGACTGAAAGATTAGTAATTATAAATTTTTAAGTGACGATTTCCAGAGAGCAATTCGCGCCCCTGGCGCGATGCACCAAGAGCGCGGTCATGTACAATTTTGCCTCCACGTCCTCTCCGCGACCGTGTGCGGTCCAAATATTCTAGGTGTTGTGCCCAAGTTTACCAACTATGTTTTCATCTATACTTAGCCTTATTCCACCCTCATATCATCCTAAACATTCCCCAATGCTCACTCCAACACTTACACTCGTATTTCACCATAAATTCAAGTCCCAAATATCAAGGATCTCATTCAAGATTCAAGTCTCCATTTTAAATCTTCTTCAAGGGTTCTCCAAAGTCAAGGTATGTGGTGTTGAACCATTGGTTCCTTTCACCCATGGTGATAATGCATGCTTAAATCATAATCCTTAAGAAGCTCTAACCACCTTTGTTGTCTCAATTTGAGATATTTCTGAGTGAACCCATATAGGAGACTCTTATAATTGGTAAACACATCAACATGCACCTCATAAAAATAATGATGCCAAATTTTTAAAGAAAATACCACGGAGGCTAATTCAAGATCATGGGTAGTATAATTCTTTTCATTCACCTTGAGTTGTCTAGAGGCATAAGCAATCACCTTATCATTTTATATCAAAACACAATCTAAACCAATTCGTGAGGCATCAGAATACGCAACAAACCATTCCGGTAGAGACAAGCTTATCCTTCAAGGTTTGCAAACTCTTTTCACACTCATCGGTCCACACAAACTTATCCTTCTTTGGTGTCAACTTAGTCATGGGAGAAGAAATACAAAAGAACTCATTCATAAACCTTTAGTAGTAACTCGCTAACCCCTAGAAACTTCTAATGTCTGATGGAGTTAATAGTCTAGGCGAATTTGTAACCATTTCCATCTTTTAAGATCTACCTTAACACCATTACCCAACACCACATGACCTAGGAAGGAAACCTCTTGTAACCAAAACTCACACTTCTCATACTTAGCATACAACTTCTCTTCCCTCAACTTTTGTAGAACTACCCTCAAATGACTCACATGCTCCTCCTCACTATGTGAATAGACCAAAATATCATTAACGAAAACCACCACAAACAAATCGAGGTAGGATTTAGAGATCCTATTCATAATATTCATAAAGATAACGGGTGTATTGGTTAACTCGAAAGACATAGCCACAAATTCATAGTGCCTATATCTAGTTTAGAAGGCTGTCTTGGGAATGTCACACTCCCTCACTTTTGCTTGGTGAAACCCCAATCGAAGATCAATCTTAGAGAAGTGACTAGCCCCTTGAAGTTGGACAAATAGATTATCAATACTTGGTAGAGGATACTTATTCTTGATGGTGACTCTATTAAGTTGTGGGTAGTGAATACACATTCTAAGAGAACCATCCTTCTTCTTCACAAACAAAACTGGTGCAACCCCAAGCTGATATGCTAGGCCTGATAAAACCCTTCTCTAACAAATCCCTCAATTGCTCCTTCAACTTCTTTAACTCTGCCGCGGCCATATAATAAGGGGGAATAGAAATAGGTTAACTATCGGTAAGGAGGTCTATACCAAATTCTATTTCCCTTTCGGGAGGAACATCGAGAATGTCACTAGGAAAGACATCAAGAAACTCATATACCACTAGAAACAACTCTATAGGAAGAAATTTGGACTCAACATCCCTAACCCTCACAAGATGATATAGACACCCCTTAGAGATCCATATTTGGGCTTTAATGCAAGAGATAAACCTATCCTTGATCACCACATCTTGACTTTTCCACTCAAGGATGAGTTCATTTGGGAATTGGAATTTGACCCAATGGGTTCTACAATCAATAGAAGCATAGTACGCATGCAACCAATCCATCACAAGAATGACATCAAAATCTACCATATCCAATTCAACAAGAACACAAGGCAATATACTATGCAAAATGCAAACGAGACAATTTCTATAAACCTTTCTGCCATTAATAGATGCACCAATGGGAATAGAAACCTCATAAGACTCACACAACAATTCTGGTACAATATTAAACTTTTCAGCAACAAAAGGAGTAACAAAAGAAAGAGTTGTACCTGGGTCTATCAATACATACACATCAAAATCAAAGACTTTTAGCATACCGATGACGACATTGAGCACCTCATCTACCCCTTCCCTCCCTTGAAGTGTATAAAACTGATAGTGCCATGGGGCACAACCTTGTTGGCCTTTTTTCCCTATAGGAACCGCATTTGCGTCCCGGCCTTGTGAACGACCATAGCTACCCTTGTTACGATTATGTGGACAATCAATCATCTTGTTGCCCACTTCCCCGCAACCAAAATAAGCATTTGTATTTCTCAAGCATGGGCTATCATGATCTTAACCAAATTTTGGACACACAACATTAGGCATCACACCACCATTACCTTGGGCCCTTGGGTAATCATTGGAAAACCTCCTATTAGGAGCATTAGAAGACCCTTGGCATTGATAAAATTGGCCACCTTTGGGACTTTGGACACTGAACCCTGAACCTCGAACCCTGAACCCTGAACCCTGAACCCTGAACCTGAACCCTGAACCCTGAACCCTGAACCTGAACCTTGAACCCTGAACCCTGAACCCTGAACCCAAAAACTCAGAAAACTTACCAAGGGTCCACGAGCCCTATTCAAGACCCGTAGATTTTTCTATACGCTGTAAAGTTAGCTCGTGCATAATGTTTTTGGTCACTTGATGTGTCTGTGAGATGGTGTATAGGTCATAGAATGATGTATGACCCATAGAACAAGTCATAGAGTCACTTTTTGATGTATTTTCCACCAAGGCAATGTACCTGCACATGCTTCACAGAACACACTGTTACCCTATATGCAACCAATGTAATGTCCCAAATTACAACAAAAATGCGAAAAAGTAAAGTACCTATAAGTCCAAAACAAAAAATAAAGCTACAACTGCAACTATTAAATAAAAAATCTTGGGTTATCTCCCAAGTAAAATCTAATTTATTATTGTGGCATGACTTGGACGAATTGGTTACTCAGACTTCACCAAGTGCCAAAACCTCATTCTTTAGATCTTCTAGTCTCCTCGTAGACTGACAGATATTGAAGAGAACTTCATCATCATTCAATCTAAACCTAAGTTGACGAGCTTCCATATCCACTACTACTTGACCAGTGGTTAGGAATAACCTTCCTAAGATGATTGGGACGTTGAAGTTGACTTTGCAATGTAGGATCACAAAGTCTGCGGGGGAATATGAACTTCTCAACTTTAACAAGCATATCATAAAGTATCCCCACAGGATTTTTCACTGTGCAGTCAACTATCAAAACTGCATGCTCATCGGAGCAAGCTCCCAATCCTAGCTTCTTGTGGACCGCAAAGGGCATCAAATTTATGTTGGTACCGAGATCACATAATGTCCTTGCGAACTTTATACCTTCAATGGTGCAGAGGTAGGTAAAAGTGCGAGGATCTTCTCGCTTTTGAACCAAGGACCTCGTAACTACTGTAATGTTGAAGATCTTGGAAGAGCTCCTGACTCATATTGCACTTCTTCATAACCAAGTCCTTCATGTACTTTGTATACCCTGACATCTTATCCAATGCCTCAATGAGAGGGATGTTGATGGAGAGTTGTTTCAAAATGGAGAGAAAGTGCTTAAACTTGCCCTCCTCCTCCTTTTTTTTAACTTTCTAAAGGAAGTGAGGAGGAGGACTGGGAATGGGTTTCAACTTCTGTGGAGCATTTGTTGCATCACTCACCCCATCCATTGCACGATCACCTTCGATATCAACATCCTTGACCTATACTGTCACCTCTTAAACATTATCCTGATCACCTGGCATGGGAGGATTAATGCTACTCTGGTCACCATGACTAGCCATGCATTGCCCTTCATTCCTAGAATTCCGAACTATGTTGATAGGGAGTTTACCCCTCTGACACTGATTTAGTTGAGTTGACACTTGACCAAAGTGCAACTTCAGTTGTTTGGTAAAAATAGAACGAGACTCAAATTTTTGGTTTATATTGGAGATGTCAAATTTCATCCCCATCAGAGTCTCATCATATCTCTCAACTTTCTTGGACAGACGGTCAAACATCTCCTCAACTCTAGAACTATTAGCACCTGTATCGTAGTTATGTAGTGGCACATAAGGACCATTTCTGAAACCATCTCTGCAGCCTCAATCTGAAACTCTATTTAGCGCTGATTCTTTTCATAATACCATCTACGGTTGTCTCTGAAAGCTCCATCTCGATTAAAGTTCCAACCTTGGTTTCCTTAACCTTGGCATCAATAGACCTAATTAGACCCTTAAGCATTGGTCTGAAAACCTCCTATTTGATTAGCGATGAAACAAATCTTCTCCTTATAGAAGGAATCATCATACATGGGTGTTCACAAAGGCTGATGGACAATTACATTAACTCGTTCCTGATTCTGCTTCATCATCACATATATACCCTTACGGATTCGAGCAAACTCTTACATAATATCTTTATTTATTTTAGCTTGCACCAAACCAACACTGATAATGCATAAAATTTTGGTAGATGCTCTATCTCTTTTCCTCCATGCACGATTGGTCTTGACCACTCTCTCCATCCTCTTGGTGATCCTTGCAAATGTTTTGTTTAAGAATATGCCCCCCATAATGGTATCAGCACACACTTGACTATTCTCATATAGGGCACAGTAGAAGATCTCCACCAAGGCATCATCAATAATTTTGTGGTTTAGGATACTCCTCAAGCATTTAGTGTCCCGCTCCTACTTAGTACTGATCGATCCACTAAGAAGTTGCTCGAAATTATTGATCTGATCTTTCAACTTGAGCTTCTCTGATCTCAAGAAGTACCTCTCAAAAAATGCCCTCTGTTACTCAGACCAACTAGTGATCGAACTCCACTAGAGCTCGGATAGCCATAATGTTGCATTGCATGTCAGAGATAATGGTAAGACATGATAGTCCCACAAATCCATACACAAATTCTATGTTCCATCACACTCTTACAGATAAATAGAAAGTTGTGTGGATGGCTACGCGGATCCTCTGATGGTAATCCTATGAATAAACCATGATTCTGCAACATCTGAATTAAGCCATTCAAAATCATAAACTTTTTTTCAATCGGTAGTGGTGGCATCACAATAGCTCCAGTCACCTCTGTAGGTATAGGGTTCAACCAATATTTATTCCACTGATAATCTTTGGTGTTGAAATCCTATAGTTGTTGAGGAATGTCCTCAAGAGGAGGTGGTTTTCCATTGTTACCATTCTAATTCTCAATTTGGTTCAGAGCTGCAGTTGCCACGTTGTTGGCATTATCTTGGGCCAATCTTCTCAGTATTCTCTGTATCTTTGGGTTAAACAGTGTCAAGGGTATTCCTCATCTTTGCATGTTGGAATGCACTATATTTATACCCTGAAATGTAATAAAAAAATAAGAACATAAAATGAGGAAAATAAGGATTAATTCACAAATTACTTGAATTAGACAAATCCAGCGCTATTCCCCGAGAACAACACCAAAATCCTGATGTCGCCCAAGCTATACCATCTTTTGAGTGAAACACCCAAAAAATATGCTTCAAAAAAGCCCATAATCGTAATTTTTATATATTCAAAATCATGCGTGATATCAAAAATCTGACTTCATATTCTCAATCAAGGGGCAAAATTGAGTGGGAATGGATATAACCTGGATTTTAGAGGAATGTCGTGAAAAGTAATTTTTGCTAATTTTTGATTTTTCGGTGGCCATCCATACTCTGGTTGCGATGCGCCACTGGCGTAGATTAGTATTGCAATGAAGTTTGCGTCTAGTCCACGTCGCGCCAGCGACACCAACCAGCTTATTATTTTCCTTGGATTTTTTATCTCGGCCAAGGGCATTGGGGTAATAGCGCCATGCCCACTTTTGCGTGAAAACATATATACACAGCCATTTTTCAACTCAATATCACTCAAGACCCTTTTAAAAACCTCTCCACGACTTAACCAAATATCTCATTCACAATTCATGGATTTAAAGCCTAACTTTGGAACTCAACGATTCTATTCAAGCTACAAGTTCTCTTCAAGCTCATCTCAAGAAAACACAAGTTTGAGGTATATGGGTTTCATCCATTGGGTCCTTTCACCTATGGAGCCGGATCTTCCTTTTCATGAAAATCACATGTTTTCAAGTTGTATTACCTATGGGTATCTTTTATTATAGATTATGAATATAATTATGTTTGGATTTTATGAAATATTGATTGATTATGCATGTCCTTCTATTTAAATCTTATACCATGAATTGATTTGTCTATTGAGACTATGCATGTTTTGTGCTGTGAAACTATGATCTATTATAAGATTTGATGATGGATTTCAAGGTATCCTTCATAAAGGTATTGCAATATATTGGTGGATTGATTTGTATTGAGTTTTGTCACATTATATAACTCTTAAATTGCATGATTTTGAACTAATATCATGAACCCACCAAGTTCTTGATAAATGTCAAGTGAATAATTCTCAAGTTATTTATGATCTATTTCATAATTTACAAGTCAAGTGACTATATAATGATTAAGGACTTTCAAATATATATTGAATTCATGAAAAGTATCTACGATGTTATAAGAATCAAGTTAGGCGCTATTTCGAGATTTTACCTCTTCTGATCCATTTATGTTAATGCAAGGGTTCATGTATGATTATGATCTACTATCATGTTTCAAGTTAGGGTCACCATTAGTGGTTAAGTATGTTTAAGAGCTACTCATATCATGTTTCCATGTTCTTACAAGTCATACAAGTTATGATTATTTCAAGTACTTCGTGGGATTAGACTTAGTACCGATGGATTGGATGTCTGCGTGGAATATCTTCAAGGGTCCATACTTCTTTCTTCAAACTATGTGCCAACATAGGGTTCCATTTTACCCTTGCTATACAAGTGGATCCATTTAGTGCACTTTATCCTGAAATTCACCCTAAAAGGGGACGGATTCCAGTAAGGGGGTTACTTATCCGAAATGGGACCAGCTCCCATAAGGTAAAGTATGGTTTACATTTGCAAGTAGATTTCCTCTTTACCAATGAGGGGTAATCACTGAGATTCCAAGTTGTGGCTTGCTTGATCTTACTCTTGTGGGTTAGGGTCTCTTCCGACACATGTATTATGTTCTATGTAAGTTCAATTATTTAAAAACATGTTTTACTTCAAGCATTGATCATACATGCCATACTGAGATATCGCCTATTTATTACTTATTACTATGCATTTTAACTATATTGTCTTATGTCTTGTTGCATTGCATCTTACATACTTAGTATATTCAAATGTACTAATGCATACTCTATGCCTATATGATATTAATATGTAAGAACTAGAGCACCACTTTATCATCCTCCACGTAGCTAGTACGCATCACTGAAGCAAGCACTGGTGACTCCTCAAGTCCGGGGACACTATGTTTACTACTCTTACTATGTTGAGACTTCTTTTGTTGAACACTTGTTATTTTGAGGGTGAGCTGGAGAGTGTCTTGGCCCCCGCTCCATTCTATGTTAAAGGTGTTGTTAGAATATTATGATGTATTTATGCAATAAGCTTGACTTTTTATGCTTTTATGCTTATCAAAGACTTCCCTTAGTCCTACTTCCCAGTTTTATGCCTTTTGTTGTTGTTTACTTTGCTTCCGTGATCAAAGATGTGTTATTGATATGCGAACAAGATTGTTTGGGTCCTTTCGGGTTCCCATTCATCGTGTCACGATTAGTCCCTAGGCTTCGCTTATGAAAAACTTGGTATCAGAGCACTTGGTTGTTAATGGTCATCAGAATCCAACACATCGTGTTGAGTAAAATCTTATTCATGATTGTGAAGCATCCCACAACTCTGAATGGGAGGCTATAAGTCATTTTAAGAAATGTTTTACTTTTTCATGGTCTATGTCGTGCTTTACATGTAAGTGTAAGGATTTTCCCCCTAATGAATGCTCTTTGCTATTCTAATCATGTTGATTCCAAAAGGAAGACTAGGGAGAGCTCATACACCCGAGAAGCAACGAGCCCTATCACTCCTCAAGCTCGTCATGGCGAAGGGGTAGGCCAAGATGAGTTCTGAGATGCTATTGCAATGTTTGCTCATGCTATGACCAACAAAATCAACCAAGGGGCCCACACCTCTCATGCTCCCACGCCAGCTACTAGGGTGAGGGATTTCACTAGAATGAACCCACTAGAGTTTCATGGATCTAAGAAGGATGAGGATACCCAAGGTGCTATCCATCATGGTGGTCAATTCGAAGGAAAAGGTGGAGTTGTTGGCCTATCAACTCAAAGAGGTTTCTCAAATTTGATTTACACAATAGAAGTTGGAGAATGGGAATAAAGATGCTATCCCTTGGGAAGTGTTCAAAGACGCATTTCTCAACCGATTCTTTTCTATTGAGCTAAGGGAGTCTAAGGTGATGTAGTTTATGAATCTTAAGCAAGGTTTCATGATTGCGAGGGAGTATGCTCTCATGTTCAACCAACTCTCCAAGTATGCTCCATAATTGGTTGCCGAGCCTAAATCAAGGATAAACAAATTTGTGTCGGGAGTGTCCAACTTGGTTAATAAGGAGTGTCGTACTACCATGCTAGTAAGTGATATGGATTTTTCTCACCACATGACATATTTCAAAAAACTAGAGGGGGAAAAGCTTAGAAAAAGAAGAAGTGGTGAGTCCAAGAGGGTTTGTTTTGAAGGTGGTTTTCAAGGTTCCAAGAATGGTTGATTTCCTCAAGGCCACAAGTTCCAAGGCCAAGGGTATTCCAATGCTCCTAAAAAGATATTTACTAATGATAATCTAAGATTCCGAGGTGGTTATGGAGGAATGATAAAACCTAGATGTCCAGGGTGTGAAAAGAATCATAGTGGTCCATGTTTGAGGAATTCTAATGCTCGCTTTGGTTGTTGTGAGATGGGTCCCAAAGTTATGGATGGTCCTCATTCTCAAAACAAATGTAGAGACGGTTGTCCACAAGGCCAAGGTGTAAATATTGATCAAAAGGGAAGAGGAGGACAACAAGGTGGGGCACCAAGGCAAAGTAGATCGTATGCTTTTCAAGAGAGAAAAGGGCTGAATGACATGCCTGATGTCATCACCGATGTATTAAAGGTTTTTGATTTTGATGTGTATGCGTTGATAGACTCGGGTGCTACTTTTTCTTTTATTACTCCATTTGTTGCCAAAAAGATTCATGTTAGTCCCGAATAGTTGTGTGATTCTTATAAAGTGTCTACCCCCTTGGTGAGTCCATGTTGCGAAAAGAGTCTATAGAAATTGTCTCATGTTCATTTTGCATAAAATCTTTCCTTGTGGTTTCGTTGAATTATTTATGGTGGATTTTGACGTCATTCTTGGGATTGATTGGTTTCATGCATATTATGGGTCTATTTATTGTAGAACACGTAAGGTTAAAATCCAATTCCCTAATGAGTCTATCCTTGAGTGGGAAAGTCGTGATTGTAGAATAGTAGGGTTAAAAATCTAATTCCCATGTCCACTTATGCTTGAAAACACCTGTTCTTAGCTATTTTTCAACTCTATATCACTTAAGACCCTCTCAAAAACCTCTCCAAGACTTGACCAAATATCTCATTCAAATTCAAGGATTTCAAGAGAAACTTGGGAACTAAAGCATTCTGCTCAAGCTCCATGTTCTCTTCAAGCTCATCTCAAGAAAACCCAAGTTTGAGGTATGTGGGTTTCATCCATCGGGTCCTTTCACCCATGGAGCCCGATCTTTCTTTTCATGAAAATTGGATGTTTTCAAGTTGTATTACCTATGAGTATCTTTTATTATAGATTATGAGTGTAAAATATGTCGGGATTTTATGAAATGTTGATTGATTATGCATGTCTATCTATTTCAAGCTTATACCATGAATTGATTTGTCTATTGAGATTATACATGTGTTGAGCTATGAAAGTATGATCTATTATGAGATGTGATGATGAATTTCAATATATCCAACATGAGAGTTTTGCAATATGTTGGTAGGTTGATTTGTATTGAGTTTTCTCAATTTACTATTGAATTGTACGATTTTGAACTAGTATCAGGAACCTACCAAGTTTTTAGTACAATGTCAAAAATTCTCAAGTCATTGATGATCTTTTTTATGATTTATAAGTCAAGTGACTATATAATGATTAAGGCTTTCAAGTATGTATTGAATTCATGAAAAGTATCTATGATGTTACAAGTATTAAGTTAAGCCCTATTTCAAGATTTTACCTCTTGTGAGCCATTTATGTTAAAACAAGGGTTCATGTATGATTATGATCTACTCTCATGTTTCAAGCTAGGCACACCATTAGAGGTCAAGTATGTTTAACAGCTACTCATGTCATTTTTCCATGTTCATACAAGTTATACAAGTTATGATTATTTCAAGAATTCAGTGGGATTAGACTTAGCACCGATGGATTGGATAGCGGCGTGGACTACAATTAAGGGTCCATACTCCTTTACTCAAACTAAGTGCCAGCATAGGATTTTAGTTTACCCTTGCTATACTAGTGAATCTATTTAGTGCACTTTATCATGAAATCCACCTCGAAATGGGACGGGATTCCATAAGGGGGGTTACTTCTCTAAAATGGTGAAGTATGGTTTACTTTGGCTAGTAGGACACCTCTTTACCAATAAGGGGTAATCATCGGGATTCCCAGTTGTAGCTTGCATGGACTTCCTCTTGTTGGTTAGGTATCTTCCCACACATATATTATAGTCTATGCAATTTGAATAATTTACAAGCAAGTTTTACTTCAAGCATTGGCCGTGCGTGCCATATTTAGATCTCACTTATCTATTGCTTAATACAATAAATTTTTACTATATTGTCTTATGTTTTGTTGTATTGCATCCTACATAATTAGTGCATTTCAAATATACTAAAGCATACTCTATGCCTACATGATATTACCATGTAGGAACCAGAGCACCACTTGATTATCCTCCACGTGGCTAGTATGATCAATTAAAGCAAGCATCGGTGAGTCCTCAAGTCCGGGGACACTATCTTTACTACCCTTGCTATGTTGAGACTTCTTTAATTGAACTCTTTTTATTAATAGAGTGAGCCAGAGAGTGTCTTGGCCCTTGCTCCATTCTATGTTAGAGTTATTGTTGGAATATTATGAAGCACTTATCCTACAAGCTTGACTCTTTATGCTTTCATGATTATCAAAGACTTTCCTTAGTCCCGCTTCCCTTGTTTTATGTCTTTTGTTGTTGTTTACTTTGCATCCGCGACCAAGGACGTGTGATTTATATGCTAAGAGGCTTGTTTGGGTCCCTTCAGGTTTCCATTCGCCATGTCACAATTAGGCCCTAGGATTAGGTTGTGACATTGAAGCAAAAGGAGTTGTTGTCAAGATATAGAACCTAAGCAAGATTAGGGTCGAACCTGAGGGAATATGGTTAACTTGGAAGAATTAAATTTTACAATTCGAGTTTATTAACCAATTTATCTTGCCAAACTATAGGGGTTTATAATCACTAGTAAAAATAACTCTAAACTAAGACAGTGTTTAACCAATATGATGAGAAACTAGGGGATTGTGTTTCCCATGATTCCCTAGCTCAATATCACTGGATTACCAAATTCTTTTCTAGTGTGTAGTATGCAAAACAGTAAGTTAAGTTTACCAAGCCCTTTGGTCTAGAGGAGAGGAAAATTTAACTACATGATTTGGTCCATCCTCACATGTGACATTACTAACCCTTATCTGTTGTCCCAGTACAACCTCCTCTTCGCCCAGTTCGATTGATTAGATGAGAAACATCATTCATATCCTATAATTAATCTTTTTTCCTATTCACTACTACCTTAGTTCGGTCAGGAACAATAGGCGGGTTCTAATGTTGGCCACCATTAGAAAACATTCAAAATGAAGAGAATTAATTAATACACGCATGCACATATTTCAAGAATTACCAATTATCTAGTTTTACCTTATTAGTTCTTCATGGTTCGCACAACCCTAGTTGTGGATTTATCTATTCATGATCAGTGTAAATGCAAGACTTATGAATTTCAATAACATAATTGAGAACTTACACAATTAAATTAATCCCAATAAAATCCAAATCTTCATGAGAATCACAAGATTGAAATTAGAAGATGAAACTAAAGCTTAGAAGTGTTTCTCAAACTCTCCAATGTTTTTCTCTACTGGCTGTCGCTACTCTCGTGCTCTCTCTCTCTCTCTCTCTCTCCAAGAAAAATAACCTAAAAACTTATTTTTAATGTTTAAAATACAATTCAAAACAAAATAGGACAACTGGGTCCGCGTGCTCCAAGAGGTGCTTTATGGGCTGTGTAGTGATTTATGGCTCGTAGTCGGGCTTTTGAAAATTGTTGCTTGTATTCTGGACTAGGCTTCTATGACACCCCTCTACGGCCTATAGGAGGTTTCGTCTTATGAAATTTCTATAGGTCTTCAGCTTCTGATCCTTAGGGTACTATACTTGGTCTACGACTCATCTATATGTTCGTAGACCAAACTTCAGAAATCTACCCTTCACTAGAATTGTACACAAAACCTCCTTCACGGCTCGTAGAATACTCTATGACCCGTAAAGGGTCTCGTGGATCCTCAAACTCCACAACTTCTGTATATTTTGCCCAAAAACAATGCAAACCCTGTAATTCTATAAAAGCAACATAAAAACACATCAAACCTACTAACATCGCATTAAAAACACACAAAATTCCATGTCTTAAGCATCAAAAGTGCTGTATTTTTACAACACATTAGCTCACAAGTTGTCTACATGCTCAGATTTCAACCATGAATATATAAAGATGTTGTCGATAAACACAATCACAAATTCATCCAAAACGGTTTAAAGGAATGATTCATTAGATTCATAAAAGTTGTTGGGGAATTTGTAAGCCTAAAAGACATAACAAGGAACTCAAAATGCCCATACCTTATCCTAAATGTTGTCTTTGGAATATCAACTTCCCAACTTGCAATTGGTCGTACTTGGATCGAATGTCAATCTTTAAAAAGAATTTGACACCCTATAACTAGTCGAAAAAGTCATCAATCTACAAACTAGGATATTGATTCTCGATAGTGAATTTATTTAGGTGTCTGTAATTGACACACACCCATAAGGAGCCATATTTCTTTTGAACAAAGAGCATTGGATCACCCCGTGGAGATGTATTTGGCCTAATAAAATATTTATCAAGTAAGTCCTTCAGTTGTTCCTTCTAGTCCCTTAGCTGTGCAGGAGCCACTCACATTGTGTACATAGGGGAGTAGGCTGTCTTATTTGTGTGGAACACTACTATCGATGGCTATTAGGTTGGCCTAAACACTGCCTTGGTCCTGATTGAATATAATGATAAAATATCATGCCCTACACCTGTGGTGGGAAATATCCACTTATGAAGGTGGATATAAGTGAAATTGGGGCCTAAAATCACCCTGTGGTTCCTTATAAGACACTATAGTACAAGCCTTCTTATTCTGCTCCCTATCTCTGCAGGTACCTCGAATTCGATGAGAAATGTCATCTGTAGTCTGAGCAAAATCCTATATGCGGGAGATATCTACACTATCCTGTAAAAATGTTATCCTACAGTCTCTAATCAAATAATCACTCCAACCACTAACATAACGATGAACTCTGGCACTCATGGTACGTATAATATCTTATGTATATCTAGTCAAAGAATTGAACCTAAGGCTATACTCCCTTACGCTTCTTCACCCTACCTTAGACTGATAAATATATCAAGATGAGCCACCCAAACCTACCGTGGAAAGTAATGGTCTAGAAATTTCTCAGAGAAGTGCTCCCACAATTTTGGCAGAGTATCAGGCCCTCTAGATCTCTCCCATGACGGCTTCATGTGGTAAAAACGAAGGCAACTCCATAGCCCCAGTGATGGAGCCATGGATTACCCTTAATACACTATACATATGGTCTATAAAGTCCAAAGGATCCTCAGTGGGACTAGATCTTATAAATATTGGAGTGGCTATGTGAAGAAACACTCATACCTTTGAGCTTTCTGTTTGATCCCATCCAGTATCTACTCTTGCCTCCGGTTATCTCTCGTGAAAAGAAACCATCCTTGTCAGTAGTTGAATAGTCTACCTCATCCACTACTCCCTATTCTCTAGTGCAGCTGGCGGTATTGGATCTCTTTGTGCCTCAACAAGTGCTGGTGAAACTGATACTGTGGGTACTAGAGACGCTGCATTTCCTCCATGAGAACTGTACCCCCTGGTCCAGCAATGAATGACTAATACCTTCTCTCCTATCTGTATCTATCTCATCTTATGCCATCTCTTGATAAAAGGCATCCCGTTAACTAAAAACAACAAAGCAAGATTTAGATTTTATATGTTCCTATGGTTTTGCTCTACAGCACCATCTATTAAGTGAAATAGATATAGCCATCCTAAATGCCTCATGGCCTCCTATATAAGTGTGGTGCACAACACACTCATAAGCAAGACTTTACTAGGCTAGACATTGTGGACTCCATGGGATACGACTCGATCTGGTACCATGTTTGTCACATCCTAAAAAAAGGTGAGGCACGACTTGCACTCGATATCATTATTAGCCAAGTAAGCCACTGAACATGCTAGTTTACTAGACTAGGGGGCCAAAAGATTGGGCAGCATTCTGAAAATGTAAAACTGGACCACTTACGTCATGACCTAGTCAATAATAAATCATGTACATAAAGATCGATAAACCAAAATGATAACATACTAGCTAGTCGATAAGGCTGCAACAACAGAGGTATAGGCACACACTATATGTATATGCCAATCCTATGACTGGAGACTGAGAGGCACAAAAGAACCAACCCAAAATAATATGTCCACAATAGCCTCTAAGAGAGTAACTAACACTATCAGGACATGAACCTGACTATACCCAACTATATAATTAAAATTAAGCATACTGTGAAAGCTCCCAGAAGAGGTGGAGCAGACCAACTCATAGCTAAACTGGGCTTGTAGTAGAGGGGTCAATCAAAATCCCTACCTAAACTTGCATGCACGAAATAAAAATGCGGTGTCCCTAGTTAAAAGGATGCCAACATGAGTAAATATGCACTAGTATGTGAGGTAGAAAGTGAAATCATAGATAATTGTAGTAAAAAGGGTTACTGAAATATGACCTGTAATCAAAACTCACATTACCTCTATGTCCAACACTCGACCTCCTAGTGACCAAATATGCATAGTTTGTCGGAGTTATCGCATGTCTTGAATACATATATATAGATGGAAATGCATGACATACATAACAAAATGCTAGCAATAGTGGTCCTTTCTTGTAGCTAATCAACATCATATTTGCCATCATGTGGCCATATGTACCATATACTTATATATAATCATTTAGATAAACAGGCCCCATACCTCTGATTGTATACTAATTTCTCCTTACCACTGTGGAACAACTCTGAAATAAACGCATTATAGCAGACCACATTCTTACCTTAACCAAC
>JAABOM020079154.1:0-32704 GCA_011800125.2 Solanum clarkiae | reverse complement strand
CTAACTTCATTCAAAAATGAAACTGGAATTTTTATAGAATCAAATTCGAAAATCATTTCTATTTTGATCATTTCTTAAATTCTGTTGAATTGTATCGAATCCATTTTCTATTTTAAAGCGAACACTTATAGAACTAGAAAACTTTTTCTTTTTACTTTAATTTAAGTTTAACTCATTAGATTTAGTAATATATTAATTTACATAATATCTTGAATGATTGAGAAGAAGAATGTTCCTCTTTCCGATGGAAATATCATTCCGATATGATTTATTAAGAAAACCTCAGTGGGGCATGCCCCAACCATAATCCAAGCGGGCCCAATGAGAAGAGACCCAAAAAAGGGATGTATGGTTGAGGGGAGGAGACAAAGAATGCATGCATGGAGATTCTGTCTGTTGGAGGTTCGAGAATCTATGAAAGGACATCTAAGACTAAGGTTACGAAGTAAAAGAAGTCCATTACTGAGAGATCTCAGATTAGATGGTCTAGATTAATGCCAAAAAAATAGCGAACTAAGGTTAATCAAAGTTGTATGACTCAAAATAAAAATAGAAACTTAAACAAATGGAATTCATATGAAAAAGACCAATTAAGTCATTACAAAAAAAGAAAATGATTCGAAACTCTCTTCATTATCAAACGAAAAAGATAATTTCAAAAAATGTCATAGATATGATCTTTTAGCATCTAAATCGATTAATTATGAAAATAAAAGTGACTCATTTATTTCTAGATTACCGTTTCAAGTAAAAAAGAACTTCAAAATTTCGTATAATTCCAACTCGTCCAAACACAACTTTGTTGATATGCCCGGCAATCTTCATATCAATAATTATCTAAGAAAAGGCAATATTCTAAATATAGAAAGAAATCTCGATAGAAAATATTTTGATTGGAAAATTCTCCTTCTGTGCTTTTTCTTGAGCCTTTGAAGTCGTCTTCATTTGAAAGGCATAGATGGGGGAGTCCTTTCTTTCGTTCTGCTTCTCTTCATATTTTTTTTGCCTCTAGATTATGCCCTGGTGTCATGATAAGAGGTTTTGGGGTATGCTGGGATTTGCGAAAAGCAGCACCTTACGATGTTCATGACCAATTGGATCCTGACATACCAGTAGGTACCAGAGGAGATTGCTATGATCGTTACTGTATTCGTATCGAAGAGATGCGACAAAGTGTCCGGATCATTGTGCAATGTCTTAATCAAATGCCCGTTGGAAAAACACCCGTTGGTTGTCGGATACAGTCAATATCTGTGAGAAGCTTCCTTCTCATCTGAAGCAACGAGAGATGCCAAAATACTGTCTGAATAGGTATACTTAGTCGTGGAGCATTCCGAGTCTTTGCTTTAGGGATTGTTCCTACGCATCTCCTTACTTTATAGCAGGTATTGCTCCGGTTCCAGAAGGTATAACTCTCGCCTCAGCTTTTTCTTTGAAATCGGAGACTGTTCCAATTTCCTACTGAGATAAGCAAGCGGAAGGAGAACTAGACGTATCTTGCTAGGCAAAGACAGGTTGGAATGGATAGCTCGCGGGCGGGATTGACGGGATAGATCACTATGGCAGGCAGGTTCTACTATGGAAAGATAAAACTCAAGTAGGTTAGAGGTTGGAATAAAGCGGGGTAAGGGGGAGGGCGGCTTCCCCATAATCCTGAAACGATGAAGGGTGTCATAAGATTTGGGAAGAAGGGGAAATTGAATCCTCGCTATATGGGACCTTATCAGATTGTAAAGAGGATTGAGAAGGTTGCTTATGAGTTATAGTTGCCTTCCGAATTAGACGATATTCATCCTGTATTCCACATTTCAATGTTGAAGAAGTGCTGGGGAGATCCTACTTTGGTGATCCTTGTTGAGAATATTGGAGTGAAGGATAGCTTGTCCTACGAAGATATTCCGATCGAAATCATTCATCGTCAGGTTCGTAAGTTGAGAACCAAAGAGATAGCCTCAGTCAAAGTCCTATGGAGAAATCAATTCGTTGAGGAAGCCAGATGAGAAGCTGAAGAAGAGATAAAAGAAAAATATCCGCATATTTTCATGCCTAATAGGGAGAATGTTGAAGGTAATTTCCTTACCCTTAACTAAATTGATTGTCTACTCTTGAGTTGATTATCTATTCTTGAGTCCGAATAGAGTTGATTGATGATTGAGGAAGAGTTGAGAATTTGATTGATAGTGTAAATGTTGAGATGAGTTTTGAGTCTATTCATGCCTTAATATCCACCTTCACTCATTATTCGAGGACGAATGATTCCAAGGAGGAGATGATGTAACACCCGATAAAATTACCAAAATATCCTTAGAGTAGAGATGTGGGTATAATGCGTCTTCCCATGCTCCATTTGCAAATCCGAGGCGGGATATGTGATCGGCATGGAATTGAGGTGGGGAAATGGTCTCGTTCAATTTTTAGAGCAACCGGATCAAAAGATAATTTTTTGATCCAAAAACGAAAAATAGTGTTGGTGTGCGACAAGCGCGCCGCACCTCTGTAGCTGACTTACACTTATTTTTTTTAGTTTTTTTTATGGGATTGAAAAACTCGTATGGAAAAGTTCTAGAAAAAAATACAGGTGCGCGCCCAGTCCGTGATTGCAAGATGAAATTTTTTCTTAAATTCGTGAGGGTTATTTCGGACAATTCTCAACCCCTCCTAAACTCAATACATGATCAAAACAAGTCATTTTGAGTGTAAAAAGGGGTCAAAACCACATTCTAAGTCATTGAAAAGTTAGGGCAGGAGAGAAGAGAAGAGAGGAGCATAGATTGGAGGATTCAAGGCCAAATTCTTGAAGTTGATTGTTGATAGTTTCATCCCAGGTATGTAAGAATAAACTAAAAGCATGAAATCGTTCTCTCATGTGTCTCATAGCTGGTCATAGAAAAGTTGAAAGTCTAATGAGTCTACATACATGATTCTTGATGGACTTTCTTGAAAATTATATTGATTACATGTATTTTGCTTATGTTGATGATCATCATAAACTTATTTTCTTGAGTTGAATATGTTTCATGAGATATTGCATAATCCTACATGATAATTTTGAAAGCATGCATGAAAGAACTTAGGGATTGAATCTAGAGCCTTGATTTGAGAATGTCGATTGTGATTATGATGTAAGAATGATGATGAGTTGATAGAACTTGATAGTCCTACGAGTCCCCATAAATGAACTCTAATGATTTGTCTATTTGATTGTTTCCTTATTATTGTTCTAAGCCTTGAGTTATTGATTGAGAAATTGATTGATGAGATGGTGAGAGTCTCTATGAGACTAATTAAATGATAAGTGCCTCCACGAGGCTGATTGTGATAGTTTGATTGGGATGGATTGTCTTATGAGAATTGAGTCTTGGGAGGAGCATTGAGCACCTAAAGAGTAAGAGTTAGTCCAACTTGCACTCGTCAAACTACGTAGAGAAGCGGAGGTGAGGATTAGGACCATCATATCACATTATGTTGAGGTCCCCTCTGATTAGAAGTCCTCGAAACAATAGAGGACTTGTAGATTGTCGTCTCCATTTTGGACTTGTCAATTTTGGTTTCGATTCGTTCTCTTCCTGGCAAGTACGGAACGACTGCGGTAACGACGACGGCTTATTGTATAATCACTGACTCATAAGTGATTGTTGTCGGATAAGAGAAACTCCCAGAAAGTTCCCACCTTGAGTACTCTAAGTCGAGATGAGATGAGTTGAGTCCCTTTGAGATGAGGTTGATTTGATTGATGAGGTTTGATTGGTTGATGGGTCACTTGTCTACTCATTATTCTTGCTTTAGATAGACATTTAACATGTGGATTGTTGATTATTCTGAGTTGATATTGTTCTATATTATCCTACTTGTTTCTATTTCAACTATTTTACATACCATACATTCCATGTACTGATGCCACTTGGCGCTACATCATTTTATGATGCGGATACAAAGATTAGAGATCATCAACAGGCACATCGTTGAGGATCTAGAACGTTCAACTGATTGGTGAGCCTCCCTTACTTCGGAGGATTCATAATGTTTATTTCATCTTGCTTTAGAGTTAGACTTGATTAATTTTATTTTGATTGAGGTAGTCATGGGTCTGTCATTGGCACCACTTGATAGTGATAGAGATTTCATAGACTAGAGTCGAATCTTGATTGTTAAGACTGGTTGATTAGTTCTTTCTACTAGCCTTTCATTTATTATATTATTTTGAGATTAGATAGATGTGCCCATTTACTTTCTTATGTTTTCCGCTGACTAGTAGAGTTTATTCATTGAATGATTGTGATGAGGCCAAGTGGTTCGCTTGGGGACTAACAATAGTCTCTAGGTGTCGACCACATCTTGGGTACCCTCTCGGGACGTGACAATCTAGGAAGTCATGTCTAGTAGAGTCTTCTTTATGGGTGTGTTACAGTCTCCAACAAATGTGGATCCCATTTCCTAACACCTTATTTAGCCCATTTCCACGGAGGGACCAAAAACACATCGTGAAACCTCGAGAACCAAACAAAAGGTCGTTCTATACCAAACTTGTCGTTCTGGAGCTAACCGTATTGTCAGAATTTCCATTCAGTAATGTTTTTCAAGAATGTTGACAAAAGTCAACTATTGACCTGTTCTGAAGGTTAAAACAAAAATCCAGTATAAACTAACACCGAAGACCTCAATTCTCTAACTGATCATGCTTCTTAGCCTGATTTAGCCATTTCAGAGTTGATGGACTTGTCATAATTCCACTCCAAGGCACTTACTTAGACTTTACTGCTAAAATCATTTTTCAACCTTAGCCGGCCTCTCAACACGAAAAACTATATAATTTCCAAATGAGCGACCAAAAGATAATCGAACTATCAGTGACAACAAATCATAAATGACTTGAGGTCGCTATAGAAATGTTCTAACTGATTTAAAGAGTGAAAAAACACAAAAATAACCTGGAGGGTCATCAAAAATTTATTGACCTATATATTGACCTATATGCCTGCATCTACGAGAAAGTCCAAGTCAATTACATAGCATACCTAGAACAAGAAATAAAAAAGCTTTTTCACCTTGCCAATTCTACATATTATTCTTAACCCTGTTTAAGAATAATAAATAACCATGTTTGCTTGATCTGAAAATTGGGCTTCAACCCATATTATATACTTATATCCACAGCGAAAAACAAGAAAATATAGTCCAGAGAGAGTTATATAGGAAAAGAAATAGTGAAGAAAATAAATGAATAAGTAAAATAGATGAAAGAAAAAATAGGGTTGGAGAGAAGCAAGAGCAGATAAATAGAGGAGAAGACTTGTTAATAATTAAAAAAAGTTGAATATTAACGATGAAAAAGGTTTTTCATGCAACGATGAAAAAAAGATTTCTCACACGCTTTAAAAGATGAGTAATATCTCACCAATCTGTCCAATTAACATTTTGTGTTTAAATGATAGAAGAAAAATAAAGTTAAAGAGGTTTAAAATGAAAAAAGAAAGTTGAATTATATAGTACCAAAACAAAATTTAAAAGCACGTTAAAAGGTGGGAACGTGCATCGATTGATTTGGTTCGATTTTATGTATATTGGTTTAATTTTCAATTTTAAATATGCTAAACCAATAACAAATCAATAAGATATTTTTTATCGATTTTTGGTCCTTAATGATTCGATTTTCAGTTTACTCAATAAGAAAATACCCATAAAATAAATATATGATTTCTCTAACAATTTCACGCAATACGATGAGATACAGTAAAACAAATAAATTAATTAAGCACCTAAACTAAATAATATGCAATATATGCAATATTTGACCTCATATTCTAATTTACTTTCCAACTGAAGGGTTATACATTGAAAACCAAGCAAATACATGACTTACGAGTATCGATTTAGTATCAAGTGATGTTAAATTATTAATATTTAATATTTATAAAGGGATAAAGTAGTAAATTATTATAATCTTAATGAGTTATCAATTTACTCAATAACCCAATACTAAAAATCGAACTGAATCGATAATCCGATAATTCTTTTTTGTAAAACCATTAACTCAATAATTCAATAAAAATAATCCAATAATATTTTTTCAATTCGATTTATCGATCGATTTAATTTTGCACGCCCCTATTAAAAGGGGTGTATATGTATTTGGCCAAATTAAAGAAAATATGCTATGTCTAATGTGTTTACACTTATAGGACAGTTGTGTAGTATTATATGGTCCTATCTCCTAGTTAGCAACTCATTTTTGCACTAGCAACATGAATGGAAAAAACAAAATGATGGAATGGCATGTCATTATTGCAATACAAATTTTAAATACAAAATGCAGGAAGTCTTCTTTTATTTTGACATGTCACAACATCCATCTATCAAGAGATTTGGGTTTAAAAAAAAGTTTTGTTTTGCCTTATTTCTTTTAACTTGTCTGACGTGCAAGGCTAACATAGCTAGATGTTTTTGTGGGAACCCTTCTTTTGCCTCCGCAATAATTTCTCATAGTTTCAGCAGTTTACGATCATTGTGCCCACAAGTCGATAATTATAACGTGTCTACTTAATTTATAATTGCTATTAAAATACCTACTTAATTTTACTATACCATTTCTATTAATATTATTTAATTTTTTCATCATCTACTTCAACTATGAAATTACACTAACATATTTGCTTAATTTTGCGATGATTATTAAAGTATCTACTTAATTTTACTATGTCATTTCTATTAATTATTATTTAACTTCTTTATCTATTTCAACTATGATTCAATATTACCCATAATAAATTATTTCCCTATGCCTGACTATAACATATCTGCTTAATTTTACAATGAGTATTAATATATCTGCTTAATTTTATTATATCATTTTTATTAATTATTTCATCTACTTCAACTATGAAATTATAATATTACCTGTAATAAATTATTTTCTCATGTAGGAGTAATGTGTATTATTTAAAAACTACTTCAACTGTCATAAATTCAAATAATTAAAAAATTTAAAGAATTAAAAAATATATTTAAAATTATTGATTCTCCAATTTTTATACTGGATCACAAAATTTAAGAAAAGAAAATAACATATATTGGGTTTGTACAACACAGAGTCTTGACCACTAGTCTCCAAATATACAACATACGGATTGATATAATTCCACATTGAGGTTTCAGGAGGGACGGAGTATACACATCTTGTCATTATTTCGTGAAGGCAGAGAGATTATCTTCTGCAGGCCCTTGACTCAAATGCATTTAAAAGCAAAGAAAAAGAAAATAGTGTGGAAAAATATAGCAACTAACAAGGTAAGTAGTGCAAAGGATGCAAGTCTAAATCCTCAAAAAACATGAAAGCAACCCTCCACTGCCTATTAAACTTTTATCTTATCATGTATACTTCACAGACTCTTATTTAAGATCATGTCCTCAATAATATAAAGTTGTGCCATATATGTATAATCACTTCTCTCACATACTTTTTCGACCTAGATCTACCTTTCTTCATAATTACTATATTCAA
This sequence comes from Solanum clarkiae, assembly GCA_011800125.2. Taxonomy (NCBI): domain Eukaryota; kingdom Viridiplantae; phylum Streptophyta; class Magnoliopsida; order Solanales; family Solanaceae; genus Solanum; species Solanum clarkiae. The sequence continues at coordinate 25,206 of JAABOM020079154.1, read as the reverse complement.
CATCTCGCATCTCCTCATTGAAACATCTGCATATATAAAAAAAAGTTTATTTTATGTCTCACATAATTGACTCTAATTACGTTATTTTTTTAAAACTTACAAGTATTAGTGGATTCAAAGTTTGTGTTTCTAAAAAGTACTAGATGGTATAATGCAAATATACTCTTTAAATATTTCAGATGTTCCTCATAAATAATGAATCAATGAATTTGTTGAGAATAGCCAAAAAAAAAAGGGTTGGCAAAAGCTAAAGAGAGAAGTATAAGAGTATTCATCTCAAGAAACCTATGCTTCATGAGTGTCTACCTCTCTGATGAGGGCTCCTCTTCTTTGAAGGACCCAAATGCTGAATGGTTCTGTTCATGTTGTCTCATCATGTTCAATATGATCTCACAAGGAGAGTTTGAAGAAGGTAGAACCTACATAGATCTTAACTTAGCTTGTCAGGTAGAGCTCGTTTTCCAAAAAATTCAGACTCAAAGAAAGCATAAACACAATATTTAAGAAGAATAAGTAAAACTTGTAATTTCTGACCCTACACTTAATGCTTAAGTGGGACTTAAGACATGCTTTCTTCACGGGTCCATAATTAAAAACTCAACATTGAATGATTTCCAAGGCTTACGTCTGATAAGGATATGGTACTTTTGAGGGTCACTGGGTACAAACAATTTCTGAGGGCTATCGGACTGTGTAAAACCTGAATTAACCGTGGTGCACTTGCGGGAAACTCCTTGCCGGGGACCTGTGCACCCTCGGGATTAGTCGGGGCTCTAAGAGACTCGGACACCTGGTGCAAATTAAAAAAAAAAAAGGATATGGTACTTTTGTCTATATATGCACTCAAAAACTTCTAACAAGATGATATGTTCTACGATACTTTATAGTTAGAACACATAAGATAAAATCAATAGTAAAAAATATGTACATAAAGAAATGTTGACTCATTAGACTGCCCACATTAATGTTTTTTGGGCCACATGTAGTGAGATGTCTTAAATAGATTCTGATGCACACAAGGAATCTTGTTTCGCTGAGAAACTTTTATATCTCTTTTCGTAAATAAATAGATGTAGAAATTCTACTTTCTCCGAATAAAAAGTATAAAACATAAGATAAAATCAATAGTAAAAATATGTACATAAAGAAATGGTGACTCATTAGACTGCCCACATTAATGTTTTTTGGGCCACATGTAGTGAGATGTCTTAAATAGATTCTGATGCACACAAAAGGAATCTTGTTTCGCCTGAGAAACTTTGATATCTCTTTTCGTAAATAAATAGATGTAGAAATTCTACTTTTTCTGAATACAATATGTTAAATATACCTAAATTTTTATATGCTACTTTTCTATTTTATTCTTCAAGACATCAAGTGGTTTTCAGCACTTTCAGATTGCTTTCCCTAAGATCTTCACTGCATCTTGTCAAAAAGAGATGACTGTAAAAACAGAATTGCAGGATACGTAAAGAGGAGGTTCATGGAGTGAGTTTTGCGAAATCCACTGTAGCTACTGTATAAGCACATTACACTAATCTATACACTAGATCCATGGAGATAGGAAAAAGAGATGGCCTGTTCACAGGCAAATCTAACTACTACAGATTGCTAGGGAGGTGGGAATTGCTACTCCTGTACCAAACAATTTGGACACCCAGGCGCCAAAAAAGAAGTGCTTCTTCCATCTTTGCATAGTTGACACCTAAGGGTGTGATACTAACTGTGAAAACCAGAGACATTTACTTGAGTTGGTGCTTTATGTGGTGAAGATGTAGATCATCCTACTGTCAGGTAGCAACATGGCTGTGATCAGTGGTTTTGAATTGGTTTGTAGTGTGGCAGGTGATGCAAGCAACCGTCTAGAAATTACTGCATAGCTGGTCACTTAGAAGGAGAAAAAGCAGACCTAAGGCATGGGATTATCCCATGAATTCTTTACTCTTATATGGAAGGAGAGAAATTGGAAAGTCTCAAGAAATAAGAAATGACTTAGTAAATATAAGGAATATCCTAGGCATGGGATAACCCCATGAGTTCTTTACTCTTATATGGAAGGAGAGAAATTGGAAAGTGTCTCAAGAAATAAAAAATGACTTTGTAGATATAAGGAATATCCTTTTTTTATCTTTAGTTTCTTTTTAGTGTACACGTTAGGTCCCTGCTCATTTTAGCTGATTGGCTGTACGGTCATATTTTTGTGTAGATTCTCTACTTTTTGATATTACTAAACTGGATTTTACCTTCAAATTACATTTATTACAAGATTTTGCAGCTGGAACCAAGCAATGAGGAGCTTCCTTATTTTTAAGGATTTGACAACTATCAAAGAAAATTAATGACCTTGGTACATTAAAGAGGATCACAAGACATAAGTGAAACCAGGAATTTACGGAACCAAGCAATGAGGACTTCCTAATTATAGGGACTTAGTTGATACTTAATGGCGTTGGCACATTAAAAAGGAGCACCAACATAAGTGGAACCAATAACGTCTTCAAATTGGTCAAGGAAAACTAATGGAAAAATTAAAAGCTTAGCAACTACAGAAAGAACTGCAACTATACAACAAATAAAGATTATGCTTACCTCTGTGATCCCAGGGGAATGTTTGAAACTGAAAGCTTGTCTAAATCACTGTAAGTCAAATTAGAACGCTCCAATGTCTGGTTGGTCCAATTAACGAGAGCTATCGGGACAAATATTTTAAGCCTGCATTGATCAAAATAATACAGAAATTAAACAGAGTGGGGAAGGAACAACTACTCAAAAAGCTATTAAAACAATATGTTCTTGCTTTTGATTTAAGAAGCCCAGGGTCAATATTAAGTTATCTAGAAACAGACATAAGATACAAAAGCCAATAGTTATCTCCCAAATGATTTTGATATGGTTCCTAAAAAGTTGAAACAATAGTCACATCACTAATTAGCAGGACTTCTCAATGCCAAAAAAAACTGTTTATAATATACTCAAATAATTTATAAGCAGTAGATCACAGCATTACTCATTACTCGAGGTATGATATGATTAGGCGTACACTATTTTAGTTGCATAAGTTGATGTGTGCCAAAGATTTTCATTCAAAACACCAAAAGCATATTTTAAGATTTCTAAGTGCTCGAGGTTTACTTTCGATATGATTATCATCACACAAGAGTTAAAACAGTTGAGCAATTTCTTGAAAAAGAAAATTAGCTTCTAAATTTTTCTGTGACCAAAGATAAAAGTCAAAACAAATGGAAGAGAAGGCAAATGAAAGACCTCAAGCACATATTTATGGACTTTTGAAATAGACATGGAATATAGAAAGAAACTACTCTCTCTGTTCGGATTAACTTGTCATTAATTCGAGTCCGCACGACTTACAAATCCGAGCACAAAATAGCAGATTTCAGCCACCTAAATATTCTATACAAGTAGACCAGAGTTAATGAAAAGTATTTGCACTGTTTTTCTATGAAATGAAAAGTTCAAACCTCACCTTGCCTCGTCAACAACACCATCAAGCAACTTATTAGCAATACTTGCATATTCATTCCCACTGAAAAGAGAAAAAAAAAATGTCAAAAGAAGAAAATCAAAGAATCAGGCGAAGAAGCAAAGAAAACAATATTATTCAATTATTTTCAGACATATTATCGAACACCTAACATGCATCAATGAAAAAATGATGTACATGCATTGTATATCCAACAAAAAATTATAATTTTCAAAATATAAATCCACAAATATTACAGAGAATCAAAACTTTCAAAATATATATCCATCTCTTCTCAGCTTTCTTATGATGGAACATGAGGAGATGTTCATGGCAGAGAGGATTTAACAACTAAGGGAATGTCTTTGTAGAAAATGTCATGAATCTATAATGTAAGCAGAGAAGTGAAAGAAATAAACCTCATTTGACTCGAAAATTTACCCAATTATAAGACCATGTAGCGGAATCGAAGCAACGACATCGAAAAAATATAGGGCTTGTGTGAAATTATAAGATTTCATTGTAGAATTGGAGTTTAAGATCACAGATCTAGAGCTTGCGTGGTGGTTGTTGCATTTCAATAGCTGATTTACATGATTGGCAGGCTACGGAGAAGTGATGGAAGAATTACACTGGTGGGTGGTTCACACAGTGTGTTGCTGAATGAAGTTTCTCATACAAATGTCTGTAGTACATAGCCCATTGAACACGCGTTGCTCGGTTAGGACACAAACATAACTTTTTTTAAATGACCAATTTGTCCTTATTCATAGTTTATGGTACAATATATGTTCCTCTTCGTACAAAATCTTAATGTTGTGTTCGTCCATCTCTATTCGCTTATAAAATATAGAAATAATAGTTGGGTTTACTAATTTGTGAGATTCTTTTTTAAAAAAAAAAAAAAAAACCTCATATAACTGGTGTCACTTGCGTAGACAGATGATGCATGCATTTCAATATTTATTTCATCAATTTTGTGTCTACAAGTCATATATCTCTCTGATTTACCAGTCATGGCTGACACCAAAATCATAAAACTAAGTTGGATTTTCTTTAGTATCTACTTAGTGAAATCTAGTCCCCCTGAAGATCCCCTAAAATGTTCCAATTTTAACTGCATCATCACAAACTCATACGGCGCCTTCTCAGATCGGTCCATTTGCAAGGCAGCTCAAGCTGTTTATCCAACCACAGAAGAAGAGCTCATTTCTATAGTAGCAAATGCAACTAGGGAAAAGCAAAAAATGAAAGTCGCAACTCGATATTCTCACAGTATACCCAAATTGGTATGTCTAGACAGTGAAGACAGATTACTTATAAGTACGAAATTCCTAAATAAGATCATAAGAGTCGATCAAGAAAATATGAGTATCACTGTTGAAAGTGGAGTGACATTGAGACAACTAATTAGTGTGGCGGGTAAAGCAGGATTGGTGGAGTTTAACCATTGGTGGCTTAATTGAGACCAGAGCTCATGGAAGTTCTCTTTGAGGTATGGGAAGTTCAGTACATGATTATATTGTGCAACTTATAATTGTCACACCCCCTGATGCAGCAAACAATTTTTCTAAAATTCATAAATTGGAAAATGGTAGTTCCAAGATGAATGTAGTAAGAGTGTCTCTAGGTGTTTTTGGAGTTGTTTCAGAGGTATGTTCTTTTTATAACACCATTAATGTAGCAATAGGATGGGTTAGGACAAGGCAAGTCTTAACCTGTTAAGATTTAATCTGTCTTATACTTTGTCCTGTTTTGGTTCGTTCTTGTCTTGCCTCATTATCATTTCTGAATACCATGGGATCATTTGCTAGGATATATTAGATTCTCTAATACAAGTATTAGTTATGATATTGTTAGTCAGATCATATTAACTATTATATGAAATATAATTAATACATAGTAAATTATGGTATTAAATCTAACAATGAAAAAGGTTAAGGTCATTAAAGAGAGGTTGAAGACTGCACAGAGTCGCTAGAAATCTTATGCCGACTTGAGTAGAAGAGACTTAGAGTTCGAGGTAAATGATTGGGTATACTTGAAAGTGTCACCTATGAAGGGTGTCATGAGATGTGGAAAGAAGGAAAAATTGAGTCCTCGCAATATTGGTCCCTATTAGATTGTGAAGAGAATTGGGAGAGTTGAAGTTGCCTTCCGAGTTAGATTCAATTCATCCTGTATTCCATGTTTTTATATTGAAGAAGTGCATGGGAGATACTACCTTGGTGATCCTGTTGAGAGTATTGGAGTGAAGGATAGTTTGTCCTATGAGGAGATTCCGATCCAAATCCTTGATCGTCAGGTTCACAAGTTGAGAACGTTCACAAGTTGAGAACTAAAGAGATCGCCTCATTCAAAGTCCTGTGGAGATTGAGGAAGCCACATGGGAAGCTAAGAAAGTGATGAGAGCCAAATATCCGCACTTATTAGTGCCCAATGATGAAAATTTTGAAGGTAAATTTCTTACCCTTAACTTAAAATTGATTGATCTATTCTTGAGTTGATACGTCTATTCTTGAGTCTGGATAGAGAATTGTTGAGATTGATGAGGAGTCGAGAGTTTGATTAATTGATGTGAGTATTGAGATGAGTCTTCAGTTTATTCGTGCCTTGATATTCACATTTATTCATCACTCGAGCACGAATGATCCCAAGGGGGAGATGATGTAACACCCGGTAAAATTATATAAATACTCATAGAGGAGAGATGTGCGCATAATGTGTCTTCCCATGTTCAGATGAAAACTTCGAGACTGAATATGCGATTGTGAGAAAATGGTCTCGATTGATTTTTAGAGCAATTAGAGCAAAAGATAATTTTTCAACGTGAAAATTTGAAATCATGTCTGTGTGTAACAGAGGTATGTCATGGATCACACACATATTTTTTTTATTTTTTTCGATGGGATTAGAAAAACTCGTTCAGAAATTTTTTAGAAAAAAATACACAGGTGTGTGCACAATCCGCATTGCAGACTGGCTATTCTAAAGTGAAATTTTTTCTTAATTTTGAGAGGGAATTCTAGACATTTTTCAACCCCTCCTAAACTAAAAACAAGGCCAAAAGAGGTCGTTTTGAGCGTAAAAAGGGTTCTAAACCCCATTCTAAGACCTTTCTAAGTTCTTGAAGAGACTAGGGCTTGATAGAAAAGAAGAGGAGCTTAAAATTGAAGTGTTCAAGGGAGAATTCTTGAGGATTGATTTTTGAAAGCTTCACACCAGGTATGTAAGGCTAAACTAAAGCATGAGATTGTTCTCCCATGTGCCGTATAGATGGTTATAGAGGGGTTGAGAGTCCATGAGTCCCCATACATGTTTTCTTCAATTGCTTCCTGATTATTTCTTGAAAAAAATTATATTAATTACATGTATTTTCATATGTTGATGATTATCATAAACTTGTTTTCTTGAATTGAGTATATTTCGTGAGATATTGTATAAATCCTATATGTTAACTGTTGAAAGTATGCATGAATGAACTTAGGGATTGAGTATAGAGCTTTGACTTGAGAATGTTGATTGTGATTGTGATGTGAGCATTATAATGAGTTGATAGAACTTAATGGTCCATGGGTAGTCATAAATGAACTCTAATGAATTGTCTAATCGATTGTTCACTAATAATTGAAATAAGCCTTGAGCTATTAATTGAGAGTTGAGTTGATGAGATGATGAGAGTCTCTACGAGACTGCTTGAGATGATGAGTGCCTTCACGAGGCTGATTGAGATGATTTGATTGAGATGGATGAGTCTTATGAGCATTGAGTCTTGGGAGGAGCATCAAGCACTGAAATGGGTAAGAGTAAAGCAACTCACACTCATTAACTACGTTGCCAAACATAGGTGAGGATTAGAACCATTACATTACATAGAGGTTCTCTCTTGATAGAGTCCCTAAAACAATAGTGGACTTGTTGATTTGTGGGATCCCTAATGGATTCAATTCGTTTTCTACCTGGAAAGTATAAAATGGTCGTGGCAACATTGGCGGGATGTTACACAATCACTGCTCATAAGTGATTGTTGTCAAATAAGAGAAACTCCTAGAAGGTTCCCATGTTGAGTACTCTGAGTCGAGATGAGTTAAGTTCCTTTGAGCTGAGTCTGATTTGATTGATGAGGTTTGATTGGTTGATAGGTCATTTGTCTACTCTCTATTCTTACTTTAGATAGACACTTGGCATTCTGATTTGGCCATTATTCTGAGTTGATGTTATTTCCATATTATTCTACTTGTTTCAGTTACATTAAGCTATTTTACACACCATATAGTCCATTTGCTGACGCCACTCGGTGCTACATCATTTCATGATGCAGATACTGGTATTCGAGATCATCAATAGATACATCGTTAAAGATCTGAGCAGTTCAGCTGATTCGGTGAGCCTCGGTTACGACCCAAAATGGATCGTGAGTGGCACCCACACCTAACCTCCTAAGTGGACGAATCAATGATACAAATCCCAACCAATGTTAGCTATTCAACTTATAAAATATAATATTAATGCAGAAGTTCAACTTATAAAAGCAAAAGTAACAAAACCTATAATTTCTATTACGTAACATTTCTCGAAACATGAAAGTCATCACATCAATGACACTAATTTCAAAAAACATATCTAGGAATATCAACACCAAAACAAATGAAGTAAATAGTTTACGTCCCAAAGGTAAGGACACTATTCCATGGACGAGAGATTCTGATATGAACTAGGAGCATAGCTCACCCTAGAATCTAATGTGCTGACGACTGGCTAAAGCTGAGGGTGAGTCGAAATTGATGGAACACTCATTGCACTCTACAAAAGTGAAATAAAGAAAATACAAGTAGGAGTCAGTACGAGCCATGTGTACTGAGTAGGTATCATTGGTCGACTCCAAATGGAAATTAATATATATAAAATAATAGCAAGAATCAACCATAACACTTAATAGGTGGAAACAGCAAGAAACAAGTATACAACCAATCAATGCTATCAATAATACACATGAGGACTCAAACCTCGACATCACACTTCTTTTGGGAGATAGGTTCTTTGAAATTGAGTATATTAAATTATTTTAACATGTTTCCTTTATTATTATCGTGCCGGAACGTGGCACCCGGTCCAATATATATATATGTATGTCGGAACGTGACACTCATTCTTATAATATATATGTGTCAGAATATGACATCCAATCCTATAATATACTTGTCAAAATGTGACACCCGATCCTATAATATATGTGTCGGAACATGACACCCGATCCTATAATATATATGTGTCAGAACCTGACCTCCGATCCTATAATATATATGTGTCGGAACGTGACACCGGATCCAATATGTAGAATTCAGTATTCTTTATCATTACTACTCACTTCATTACCAATGTTTCATCAAGTCTTTTTTGTTCAAGGCATCACTTTGAGAGATCAAGTTTAAGATTATGGGATTCATGGTATTGGGATTGCAGACCAATGACAATAATATATCAGTCAACCAAACCACAACAATTAAGTGCATAGAAAATATCACATCTTTATTCAATGACTATCAATCACTATTAAGAGTCCCTTTATTAAATAGAATAAACCATAACCTACCTCAACCGAAGAGCCAAAGTCAAGTAAGCTAGCTCACCACCGCTTTTCCTTTCTTCAATACCTCCAAACATTTCGAATCTAGCAAATATATAATATTTATAAGAACATGAGTAAAGTTTATCGATTAACTATATATTCTTGGTGTACCCTTTTAAATATTCTCACCTGGTAACAACAAAAAAAAACTATGCCCACTTTGATAATTTCCTCACACCTATATATATATCCTTTGTTTTTCATATCTATGTCATCATATGTTTAGGGAATAACAAGATTTGGCAGGCAGCAACTATGACTCCATATTGGCGTTCTAATTTGTCATTCCACTGAATTTAATAATTATAATAATAATAACAACTAATCCTTCATCTATTTGAGTAACCAAGCAATAATCTTGACATGTATTCCATAGTTTTCTTTATACAAATTACGGCAGCCATGAAATCAAATTTTATAAAAATTAAATTCCATCCTATATCCCTATATACTATTGTTGTTTAATAATTACCTAGTATCAACCTATTATTAATCATTATCAGTTAATTAAGATCATTACTAACCCGTGTGTCCTAGTACCAATATTGCAGCAACATAATAATTTTCTTTTTGCAACTCAAATCTAAATCCAACCAATATAATAATACTACTTAATAGATTAAATTCATTAGTCATATAAGTAAAAATATTCAATTACAGCAACATCAGTTTAAAAACTCTCACCTGAAATATGTGATATGCTCTCGTGTGATGGCGCAATAGACTTTCTTTTGCCCAGACCTTCTCGTCCGTTTTATTTTCTTCAAATTAACTATGTATTAAAGGTATAAAACCTACTTCTATATTTATTTAAATATAGCATAAGTGGTATAAAATTTTAACTAAATTTTCACTTTAACCCATAAACTAATTTAATTATCTAAAGTTACCCCTAAGCTGGATAATAAAAGTTATCAAATAGTCCAAAGTACCTATTAGAACTTTACGAAATAAATTATTTATGAAATAAGAAACTCTAGTTCTTGAAATGACCTAACGGATCATTATATTAAATACCAATTTACCCACCATTCATCATCGAACATTCAAAAGAAATAGAAGAATAACCTACGCTATCAAAAGCCTGAATTATGATCGATGTTCTAAAGTCGGTATTTATCTCTCCATTTAAGCTCCTCCTTAAAATCATCAATCGAGATCAACTAGTAAGAGTATAACTTTTATGTCCAATTTTTACAGATTTACGACAAAAAATAATTTTCAAATCATAGACTAACTCATGAACTCAATCAGAACCAAGATTCACTCGATCGTAACACAACATTTGGACAGATCTTTTCTCACATAATCATGATAAATTTCTGAACCAGTAATATCAGTTACAATCACAAATGAACCTGTACCAATCACCCCTCACTCATAATGCAAAAATCATCACAGATCTTATCAAGATTTCATTCTTACCATCAATTCTTCTCACGAATTTCAGTTATAAAATGTTAATTTTTTTGAACAATTATCATAGAAAATTAAATTTTTCTAATTCAACGAAGAAAATGATCAAGCAACCACTTAGCAAGTAATAAATTCAAACATATAGAACATCTAATAACACTAGAAAATAATAGATCAATAGCAGTGACTGTAAACAACTCCTAAGAGCAATAGAGCTAGACTTAACAGGAACTACATTCAATCGTATATAGCTAGAACTAACCTCAATAATGAGATGAATCTTAACACTACTGAACAAGTACAAGTATATGGTAACTCTTCTATAATTTCTTTGTTATGATCAAGATGACACTTGTAAAATTACTGAAAACATCAATTACTCTAAAGTAATATCTTCCTCACATCAATATTTGTCAGTTGAATTAAATTCATTTCATGTAAAAATTATAGATAAATCCCTAATAAGTTTGTTGTACTCACTTAGTTCATATTATCATATTCTGTCTGAACTCAAAGGTTAAAACTGATATCATCTTCAACTTCAAACAAAAGGTTTATACGCGATATCATATTCCTTCACCCTTCTCAGATTCCTTTCAGAACATTAATTTCAAATGCCTTAAACCAGTCAACATATCTGATTTTATTCCTTTAACTAACTTGCTCACCAATCATATTCTTTAACTACTAACTCATGATATGTTTTCTTTATTATACTCTAAATGAAAATCTTAAGTAACATCCTTCCTTAGGTCCTTTAATAGCTAGCAGTAACTAACTCTACAATCCAAATCATGCCCAAGTCCTTTCAAATGTTCAACATCCAATACAATTCGATCACTTCATACTTTACCAATACGTACCTTGAAAAGAAAAACATACTACGATGAATATAGACTCACCATGAAAAACTTGAATTCTAACTCCAATTATTTAACTCAATTTCCTTTATTTGTCAACATTAACTTATACCATGAAGATCTTTATGAACATATGTATCTTAACTTATTATTGATCACCTCTTTATCGACCTTGCCATATTCTTTATAAAAATTTCATTGTACTAATCACCATACTCAGAATCATAAAAAGATCCTATCACAATATTCAAGCCGCACATATATAGATTTTTTTTTTCAAATATTACCCAATAATTCCTAGCTCAAATCAATGATACGTAATATTGCCACCATAACCAAAGCAGAATAGATAGAGCTACATCTCTTTGAATTCAATTCTCCACTATCACAGAAGATACATCTTCGACCTTTACCATCAAAATGAATGTCTTTGTTCTTGTATCTTTCAAAGGGCTAACTTAAACTTCACTAATATTATTCATTTTTTTACTCTAGCTCTTTCCAATTCTGCTCAAGAAGTATCTCAACATATTCTATGTCTTTTCGTATGATCTTGTTACTTATAAAATAGTAGGAATTCATAACTTGAAAGATTCACAACTCATTATTACCTTACCAAATTCATTTAATTTAAAATCCTTTTCAGATGATTGCATCCTCATCATAATCCCTCATGAATTCTTATTATCATTATGTTCAATAGCCATTACCATCATCTTGAAGTGAACCTTGTTACCGACATGATACTTTAATCCAAACCCAGTTATACAAGTAGAATCCAAAGGATTAACCCAATTTTTATATGTACCCTCCTACAAAAATCCTTCATTGTCTTTCCCTAAGTTACTCGTTAGGACTTTATTTATCCATAAGCTTATCGTCCCAATATTGATCTACTCTCTTGGAGCTTATTATGAAGATACCAATCCTTATTTAAAATCCTTGAGATACATTTCAGCACCTATGCATTAGTCGTACTAAAGATCCATTACTAAAATTTTTCTTATCAATGCTTGGCCCAAGTTGTCACGACCCAGATCTGGGGTCTAGGAGTGACACGGCGAATGGTAACTCGAGAGTCCTCAGAAAAGGCTCATAGAATCCATTCACACATCATCAGTTCGAAAGCGCAAATGAAATAGCAAACACATAGTTCTAAAGGACAGGAAAGTATAACTCATACTATAGGGACATCTTAGGGAAAGGGATTAGCATGAATTCACATAACACATAACACATAATGACTAAGGGGCGGGTAAGTATGACTCACGCTATAAGGGCAATTCAGGACTTAGTATCTTTCACGTTTCCATATCGAAACATACACACTTATCATAGTCAACCACAATAACCATATCCAATAGATAATCATAATCATAAGCTTCAAATACAATACATAACACATAAAACTGACGAGAGTCTACAAGATGTCCAATGTTGCTTCTAGTCATAAGATAGGACGGGGGGCCAAGACATATTCTGGGTTCACCCTTAAAGTATAGATAACATAAACAAAAGCAACTTAAGGTAGAGGAATGGTGGCTTGTCCTTGGAAGATAGGACTCACCACAATAAGTATCTCAAATCAACTTTAGTCATCCAAAGGTAGATGAAAGTAATCTCCGGTCCCTACATGGTGAGATTATATAAGCAAAAGTATGTGTAAATACGTTTGAATGTACTAAGCATGCGGGGTGCAATGCACGTAACTTACCAAAATCTGCATAAGATGTTAGATGACAAGGGCACATAGTATAGAAAAAGATATATAATAAGGGATGTAAATATAACAAGATGCAATGAAATTCATGATACATAAAATGCAAATGATGCTCATATATATAGTAGGGATGTGATCTCGACCGACATGAGTAAGATCGAGCGAGCTATTATTTGGAATCCCGATGAAATCCCCTCATTAATAAAGAGGTGGTCCACTTGCCAAAGATAGACCATACTTCATCTTACGGGGACATATCCTATTTCATATGAAACAATCTTCTTTATGTGATAACTCCTATTTCGTATAGGATTTTCATATCAAAACATATCATACTATGTCATTTCTTCTCCTTTACGGGATAATTCCCATTTCGGACGCATCTTTCCTTATGGGACAATTCTCATTTTGGAAAGAAAAACCTATGCTAGGCACATAGTTTGAGGAAAGAGAGAGAACCCTCCTCCCATCGATGCTAAGTCATCATCCCACAAGAATATATATACGTATATATATAAATGCTTCAAAAGACAATACTCATCTCCAAGATCATTTCAATGCATCCTTAATCTTTAAAGCCAAATACCATTCATAATAATTCATACTTAGGCTCAAATACCAAAATCGAAGTTTATAGTCATAATACTCATGCATAGGAATAGCCAATCATATACAAAATGGTGTAAGCATCCGAAATGCTCAAAGAGCCATAATCAATAGATATATATGTGATCACATTCTTGTCATAACCAATATCTTATCAAAATCATATCATAAAACATAATTGGGTTTAACCCATAACATAATTTTTCAAAATAGTCCAATGCCATGAATGGAAAATGCTATCAATGATATGAGATAGCATGGGTATTAGAAATTCAAAATTTAAAATAACGTAATAAGATAAAATCATACTAAATACTTGAAGAAACAAATAATTAAAGCATACTTGAAATTACCCATACATAAATTCATAAATTAAAGGGACACACATATTAAATTTTTCATAAAACTCATGTAAATCATAATAATCAGACCCAAATCATCATAAAATTAATAAATAAGTTCAACCCATATCTCAATTTCAACCAATTAGAACTAATTTAAAAGACCCATTTGCAAAATAGACTTAGAATCCATGAAATTAAGAAATAGGGGTTTTGGGTCTTCATTATTGGAAGGAAATCATGAACAAATCCCACATATCTTCACCAAGATGGGGAAAATCCCAAAGAATTTGAAGAAGAATTGAGTCCCCTAGCTCAAGTGTTGAAATCTCCAAGAGTTCTTTTGTGAAAAGCTTTTGAGAGGATTTAAAAATATGAGGAGTGATTTTGAATGTTTGAAATAGGTTTTAGGTCTTTAGATGACCTTGGAATAGCATAGGAATTCCCAAAATACCAATAGAAATAACTGAATTTACAAAAACGCCATCAATGAGACAAGATTTAGCAAAACCTGTATATACCCTTGCACAAATGAGTTCTACTAAAAACAGGCATAACTTCTTCATCTGATCTCTAAATGAGATGAAACCAAGTTAGTTGGAAAGATAATTCAAATATCTTTCATTTGATAGGTTGTGGGACACCCAGTTCATTTTTGTTCTAAGAGATATGCCCTTTTAAAGTTTATCCTTCTATTGGTACTTGTGTAAAACTTAACAAATGAAATTCCTTTGAACTTGGCTTGATGTAGAAGACCTATGATAGCCTTAAACAACATAAATAATCTTGAACTGAAGGCTTGAGAGTGAACTTAGATTGAGATTGGAGGTTTCATGGAAATCCCTCGGTTAAAGTTCGAAAAGAGGATTTAGAAAGTGTTTGAACGAGTGAATGAGAAGCTAAGTGTTTAGAATAAGAACTGATAGTAATGAAGGAGTTCAAGCTAATTTAGGAGGTGTCACCTTGGCCCAAAACTTTCCAAAACTAAATCCCAAGCATCACTAAAGCTATACAAAAAATTGGGTCCTTGCACAAGTGCTCATGGAAATAAACTAGTTGGTTTCTCAAATGTGGATGTAATACAATCTCATTGTACGAGCATATGATACAACTAGTAACTCTTTAAGTAATTAATATTTGCAATTGCCAATGACATATTCATTTTCATGTACCACTAGTACAACACCATGAAAAAAATAGATCCACCACTAGAACGCATCATACTTATAAAAAAATCTATACCCAAATAGCTTATCCGATTACAGACCAGAAGAGTTTCTACAATAATAGCCGCTTCCTATGACTCTTATTATCTAACCTCTTCCTTTTTAGTCTACTAACA
The DNA here is from genome assembly GCA_011800125.2 of Solanum clarkiae. NCBI lineage: Eukaryota > Viridiplantae > Streptophyta > Magnoliopsida > Solanales > Solanaceae > Solanum > Solanum clarkiae. Next base: position 9,811 of record JAABOM020079154.1, on the reverse strand, counting down.
CTCATCTTCTTTATTCACAGACATCTAACTAGAAACCTTAGACTATAATGGGAGGCTTCTCATTAGCTATAGCTCGCCCCCTTGGACCCAACTTTTAAGGGTAATAAAGAATGGTTACATCAGTCTATTCCATAATTGACAACTTATTTTTACTATCTATGTACTCATAATAAGTCATAAGTGTATACTCTCTTGACTATATACATTTTCATATCTAATGACTTAGCCTCAATCCACTTTTTTCATATAAGGGTCATATTCACCATACTCGTAACATCACACTTCTTTCAAGTCAACATCTTAATTTCTCGCTTATGCTATGTCAAGCTTACTAGAGCAATCTCCAACTAATAGTATCACCCTCATCATGCTATCCCTCATTTGACAATACTCATCTAAAGTTCAAGCTAGGATCTTATGCTAAATATGTACATCCACACTCTTTACGTACTATACTAACGCCAAACTATTAGATAAAGTCAAGAAATGTTAAGCCACTAAATCTCATGATAAGAAATTAACCTTTGTCTGACAGTTTATCTAAGTATAGGCTATCATCACACTCTATTTCGTAAGTTAAGTAGCATCTATCTTATTTATTATACCTCCTTACCTAGCTAAGTCCATAACTCTATAAATCTCATATGATTCTTCTTTCGAAATCATGAGCCTAGTTTAGATGTATCACTTTATGCTCTCAACTTTTCTATTCAACACCTATACTTGATTTTTCTTTTACCAACACAATGGCATATCAAACATCAACTCTATTCTTATTTGAGTGTACTCCTATGATACCCTATAACTCCATGCTCTTATATATCCATGTTTCAAGCCTTATTTGGTTAGATTAGGGGTGTATTAGGTTCATGGAAACTTCTAGTACTTAGACGAGTTCAAGACTTCCCTACGAGTTAAGTTTTGCATGTTGGTTCATACAAGGGTTAACTTTAAATGAGCTTAACTTTTAGCACACTTAGAACTGGATGGCCAAAAAATGTCAAATGAAAGACCTTTAAGTTACCTTTCTAACGCACTTGGTTTCACCTCATTTCGAGTTCAGATGAAGGAGTTATGGCCGTTTTCATGAGACCCTCCTGTGCAGTGATGTCACACGAACAACTTGACGACCAGTGAGGTGTTGGATGGGCCGTTTGGATGACTTGGGTTGGAAAAGGCCATTTTTGGCCTAAGAAATGTGACACATCCAGTGGCACGGGCTGTGTGGCTTGCCACTAACCATGTGAAGGGTCGTGGGGGTGTGCAAGAGAGGCAAGGTTGGCATGAAGGGAGATTTTGGGCAAGTATGGTGCCACAGGCACCCTTGATGGGCCATGTGAGGGTTGACGGCTCATGGCACTTGGGCGTGGGGTGGCCTGGACATATTTTCTTCTGTAAGTGTGGTTGGACGGACCACCACATGGTCTGTGAAAGTGGCCTGTCAAAGTGACGTCGATGCTAACTTTTTCTCAAGTGTTCCAATTTGAATTTTGAGACTAAGTCTTGTTCCACGGGCACTCCACACGACCCGTGGAGTGCCACACGACCAGTCAAGCCTTCAGTGAGGCAAAACTTTGCCAATTTTTCCATCTGTTCACTAATGACATTTTCGTAAATTCTAATTACTATAATGACCCTTTTAGACTTCCAATGCTATCTTAACCTCCCCAAAAGACCTAAACCCTATTCCAACATCTCAGATGCACTCTCAAATTCTCTCAAGAGACTTCACCATGACCCCAATACAGATTCAAGGAAATTCAAGAACAAGTTTGAATTCCAAGACCCACTTCCAAGCTTCCATTCTTTCCCAACTCAATTCCAAGAAACTCAGGGTCTACAGTATGTGAGTTTCAACAAATGGGTCTTTTCACCCTTGGCGCCTAACTCTCTTTTTACCTAAATTGGACGATTCTAAGTTGATTTACTTATGGGCATTACATATTATGTATTTGACTATAGAACTATGTTGGGATTCCATAAACTTGTGACTGTCTAAGCGTGTTTTGAGCTATGAATCTAAGATCCATTGTGGAATTTGATGAAGGGTTTTGATGTATATTGCTTGAGGGTGTTAATAATTATTGATGGATGGTTTTACATTGAATTTTCTTGCATGATTTCACTCTTATTTTGCATGATCTTACACTAGCGTTACATACCCGCCAAGTGTTTGATAAAATGTCCGGTTATAATTTCTTGAGAAATTGAAGGTCCAATGCATGTCTTATGAGTTGAATGACTTCATGATGATGAAAGGAATATTTGTATGTGATATTCTCCTATATCGTGTTGGGAATTGACCATGCCCCACTCAGAGGGGTTTGTGAGCCCGAGTAACCGTGTCGAGGGGTTAGTACCTTGATGACCATGACAAAGAGTGTGTACCTTCATCATTAGGTTGAGGGGTTGGTACCTTAATCACTGAAACGACCCCAAAAAGTGCCTAAAAATATGCCTCTGAACTGCCCGGAGTCGTAATTTTCATATATCTCAAAATCCGTGCGTGATATCAAAAATACGACTTCATATTCTTGATAAGGGGGTCAAATTGAGTGAAAAATGGGTCTAACCCTGATTTTAGAGCAACCGTAGCGAATTTCAAAAATTCAAAGTGAGAAACAAATAGTGAGCAGGTGCGCCCCTGACGTGATGCAGCCAAGGCGCGCCAGTATGTTATTTCATGCAGTTTTTTTTTGAGTTCGGTCCAAAGCTTTTGGGTCTTCAGCCTAAGCTTTCCTATACGTGAAAATACCTATACTTAGCCATATTTCACCTTCATATCATACAAGACATTCCCAAGACCCTCTCAAACATTTAGACTATTATTTCACTCAAAATCAAGTTTCCAAATCTCTTCCAGATCTTAAGGAATTCATCTAAGCTTCAAGTCTCCATTCAAATCTTCATCAAGGAATTCTCCAAAGTTAAGGTATATGGGTTTCAACCATTGGGTCCTTTCACCCATGGGCCCAGGCTTCTTTCTACATAAAATTGCATGATTTAAAGTTGATTTACTCATTGGTCTTACTTATTATGAATTTCACTGCACACTATGTTGGGGTTTCATCAAATTGTGATTCTTTTAGCATGTTTTGAGCTATGAATTTAGGATATATTGTGAGATTTGATGAAGGATTTTGATGTATATTGTATGAGGGTGTGTATTTATTGATGGTTTTACACTAAATTTTCTAGCATGATTCTACTCTTGAATTACATGATTTTACACTAGCACTACACATCCGCCAAGTGTTTGATAAAAATGTCCGAATTATGTATCTTGAGTTGTTGAAGGCCTAATGCATGGAATATGAGTTGAATGATCTTATAATGATGAGAGGAATGCATATATAGGGTATTTTGCTCTATAGTGTTGTGAGATGACCACTTTGATTGGGGGGGTATGATGTTCATTAGCCTAATTGAGGGGTTGATACCTCATTAACCTAATTGAGGGTTGATACCTCATTAACCTAATTGAGGGGTTGGTATCTCATTAACCTAATTGAGGGGTTGATAACTCATAAACCAAGTTGAGAGGTTTGTATGTCATTAACCTAATTGAGGGGTTGATACCTCATTAACCAAGTTGAGGGGTTGATACCTCAATCACCTAGGATGAAAGGTGGTATGTTTGATAACCAAGTTGATGGGTTAGTACTTCAATTACCTTGGATGGGGGTGGTAAACCCATTAGCCAAATGATGATCTCTTTCCACACACGTAATATGTTCCATATAAATATGTTTTTACTTCAAGCATCATTTATATATGCCATATCATTATTATGGTATCCATTGCCTATGTTTATGTATTTCGATTATGTTGCCGATCTTTTGTTGCATTACATCCTACATACTTAGTACATTCAAACATACTAACACATACTCTATGCATACATGATGTTACCATATAGGAACTGTAGCTCCTTTTGGTCATCCTGCTCCTCCACGTGGCTAGTGGTTCTTATTCAAGCTAGTTGGTGAGTCCTCCATTCCGTGGACAATGTCTGTGTTCTTATACTATGTATTAAAGACTCTCTTTCTTTATGGTATGCTTTTACTATGAGGGTGAGTCTGGTTGCGTATCTTGGCCCTCACTAAGTTCTACGCTAGAGGTGTTATTGGACAAAAGTTATGTATTATGCTTGAGCTTTGACCCACTTATGTTATTCAAGTGTTTTAACTCTTTCCCTTAGTCCCAATTTCCCTTGTTTATGTTTCTTATGTTGTTCTATTTTTCTTTCGCGACCAAAGATGTGTGTATAATATGCTAAGAGGCTTTTTTGGGGTTCCTTCGGGTTCCCCATTCACCGTGTCATGTCTAGGCCCTATTATGGGTCATGGAAATCACCGTGGGTGGTAGGGTGTGACGGTACACCAACCAATCAAGGGGTTTATACCTTGATAATTAGGTTGAGGGGTTTGTACCTCAATCACCATTGGTGGTAGGTGAGACGATCTACCAACTAATTGAGGGGTTGGTACCGCAATAGACTATGAATTCTATAATGATAGTCTATTCTTGCACATGTATTATATTCTATGTAAGCATGATTTACACCAAGCATCTTTCATGCATGCCATATTGCTATATGCTTATTCATTGCCTATGTTATGCATTTTGATTATTTTGCTTATCTCTTATTGCATTGCTTCCTACATACTTAGTACATTCAAATGTACTAATGTATACTCTATGCCTGCATGATGTCACCATATAGGAACCGGAGCCCCACTTGAGCATCTTTCTCCATGTGGCTAGTACAATTTCTCTCAAGCTAGTTGGTGAGTCCTCCATTCCAGGGACAATGTCTATGATCTCATGCTATGTACTAAAACTATCCTTTTTTATGTATGTATTGACTATGAGGGTGAGCCGAGTTGCTTTTCTTAGCCCCCGCTCCTATCTAAGTTTTAGAGGTGTTGTTGGACATATTATGTATTGAGCCTTGACTCTCTTGTTTTGATATTGATGTTATGAAAGTTTCCCTTTAGTCTCTTTTCCCTTATTTCTAATCTAATTATGTTGTTTAATTACTTCTGCGACCAATGATGTGTAATAATATGTGAAGAGGCTTATTTGGGATCCCTTTGGGTTCCCCATTCTCCGTGTCACGTCTAGGCCGTAGCCTTACGTCGTGATAAACTTGGTGTCAGAGCACTAGGTTGTTAATGGTCCTCAGAGTCCAACACATTGTGTCGATTAGAGTGTTATTCATGATTGTTAAGTGCGCCATGACTATGAATGAGAGGCTATTAGGCATTTTAGGAAATGTTTCCCTTCTTTTGATCTATGTCGTGTGATAGAGTTAAGTCCATTAAGGCTTATTTATTATTTTGATTATTTCATTTCAGAATATGTCTCAAGCTACTCAGGATGGTGATATATCAAATGCAAAGATTCGCAATGCTTATGGGTATTGGCCAAAGTTGTGACAAACTTGACAACTCAACTTAATCAACAAGTGAGTGGCCCCGAGATTTCAAATGGTAATAGGAGGAGTAGTTAGGCTAAGAGGGCTCATTTTGGGGGTAAGTTCCAAAGTCCCGAAGGTGGTGGTGTGGTGCCTTATGCTAAGTGTCCAAGATATGGTAGAGGCCATGATGGCCTATGCTTGAGGGCTACTAATGCTTGTTATGGTTATAGAGAGACGGGTCATAAGGTAATAGGTTAACCTTATAAATGCAATAAGAGTAAAGGGGGCAATGATGGGTTGACTCATCTTAGATGCCTAAAATATGGGAGGAATCATTGTGGCACATGTTGGAGGAAATACTGGTGCATGCTTTGGGTGTGGTGAGATGGACCACAAATGAAACGACCCAAAAGTGCCAGAAAATGTGCCTCAAAAGTGCCCAAAATTTTAAATTCTATATATCTCAAAATCCGTGTGCAATATCGAAAATCTGATATCATATTCTTGTTCAGGGGGTTAAAATAGAGGGAAAAGGGTCTAACCCCAATTTTAGAGCAACCGTATCGAATTATGAATTTTCAAGATGACACAAAAATAGTGCAGTTTACGCCAACATGCCAGTGTGTTATTTTGGTCCAATTTTATTTTTTTCTGTCCAAGACTTTTTAGCCTTGGGCCTAAGGATTCCCATATATGAAAATATCTATACTTAGTCTTATCTCATCCACATATCATCCTAAACATTCCCCAATACTCATTCAAACACTTAGATTAATATTTACTCCGAAATCCAAGTCCCAAAACCCTCATCTGTACCTAAGGATTACCACTCAAGCTCCAAGTCTCTATCTCCAATCTTCATCAAGTTCATCTCAAAGCTAGGATATGTGGGTTTTAGCCATCGTGTCCTTCCACCCATGGGGACCTAATCTCCTTTTTACTCAATTTGCATGATTTAAACTTGATTTTATAAATGGGTTTACACTATGAACATGTGTATGAGTTAGGTTAAAGCTATGTAAAATTGTGACTATTTTTCTATGTTTTGAGCTATAAATCTTAGACCTATTGTAAGATTTGATAAGGGATTTTGATGTATATTGCTTGAGGGTGTTGCAAGGTGTTACTTGGTGGTTTTACAATGAATTTACTTGCATGATTTCATCTCTAAATTACATGGTCTTATATTACACTTGTCAAGTGTTTGATAAAATGTCCGACTAGGGTTACTTGAAGAATTGAAGGTCCAATGCATGTCTTATGAGTTGAATGATGTTATGATGATGAAATGATGTATATATGTGTGTCTAAATCATGTAAAGCACCTATGGTATTTTAAGTGAATTGTTGGGTCCTCATGTTGTTGTATTCTTGGAAAAATAAGGAGTTCTTTCTTGATGGTTGAAAATGTAATGGTTTGATGAACTAGTTCTATGAAATGCTTTATTCGAAAAAGGACGGGCTCCTTTACCGAACGTTACTTAATTCAAAAAGGGATAGGCTCCCGTAAGGAAGGTTACTTAATCCAAAAAAGGATGGGTTCCCGTAAGGAAGGCCACTTAATTCGTAAAGGGATGGGCTTCCATAAGAAAGGTGTCACGCTCAAAATCCCATTAAGGCAGACTGACACCCGTTGCTGGTAAGGCCCAGGCACAACGACGCAATTATAAGGATACACGCTATCCATATGCATTATAAGAGATTTCTACATTTGACATGCCTTTAAGAAAATAAACAGTGATAGTAAGCCGAAAGGAAATGTATATAGATAGGCCATTGGGGCCACGGTATTTAAAGTACGAGACATGACCACACTTCAATTTACATAGTCTACAAAGCCTCTAGATAAGGAAAACTATCTGATAAGAGTCAGGACAGGCCCCACCTCGACTAACTGTATAATACAAAATTACAATCTCTAGACGTAAAACTCTGAAGCAACATGGAGCTTGGTAACAACAACTGGATATCCTGTACTCCTATTGGGGAGATCTACTAGCACCTGTACCTTCAGCATGAAATGCAGGTCCCCCGTAAGGGACGTTAGTACGAGATAATGTACTGAATATATAAGGTAGGGTATATTGTATATGAGGTAATAACTCAAATGAAACTATGCACTGGTGTAGGATAAGAGACCACCTTTAGTTGTACTGTGGGATCATGCACTTTATGTTCTTTTTATCACTTTACCTTTACTGTATAGTCTGTGCACAATATGTAGTACAAATGACTAGCTGATCAGTGGTAAAACTGTATCTGGATTGGCCCCAGCTAGGATCTTCCTTAACCCCTTGGGCTACCCCCATGATAGGATCATCCCTGGCTAGGTGATTCTTCCACCCCTCGGGCTACCACCCATCAATAAGCAATATACTTTACTTTATCTTTCAATTACCTTTAAGATGATTCTTTTGGTTGTCATAATATTAGAGTTGTAGGGCTGTATATATAGCATGTGACATGTAGATAATCATACAAGACAATAAGACAATGAAAAGAGTACGTTACATAAGTAATTGAAATGCGTATGAGATGAAACAACTTGTGAACTTTATTTAACAACAAGAACCCATGTAACTTGGTATCCACGTATGTATGTAAATTTAAAGGTGACCATGTATGGGAGAATATGAACATGTCAAAGAGTTAGACATGGTTAATGGTTGTGTCGAAGTTGGCAAGTGCTTTTATGTGCCAAGGAAGAATCTAGATTTCATGACAAGTAATACGGAATCAAGTAGCCTTACATACCTCGCTGTATGACCTCTCTATTACCTCGAGATAACCTTTCCTTCCTCCAAATATTTATCTACAATATAGTAGGTGATAAAACTAGAATTAGCAGCCAATAGATACATCTTGGCAGTCCAATCGCATAAAAAAAACATACGGGCAGCAAGCAGATATTTATAAACCCGAGCGTATTCTTTCAACCTTTCCACCCCTAATCGTATTTTCTAATACATATTCTCATAAAAATATCATGTGCAGCCTGTTTTAGTGCTATAAGAACACTACAACAGCCCACAAAGCATAGGACATAACAATTCTACGCAACATACAAATAGGCGGCATAACGTTACATCCCTTCGCTACATTATGACGTTGACGATTCCAAAACTTTACCAACTTCTACCAAACTGTTCCCACAACATATACACATACAAGCAGTCTTAAAATAGTTCAAAAATAGTCCTCAAAATAGGTGGAGTATGTGATACTATAGTACTCAATCAATCAACGCACAAGTTCCTATAACGAGCACATATATGATATCACACAAGAACTCACTTTTGCGAACTGTAAAATGGTGCAGACAACCCTTATACATCATTATAGAACCAATATTCGTTAACAATAGTAGCCTCCCTTCATAATCAATTCACCCAAAATGATAAAATCTTCCAAATAAATAAGAAAAAATGTATAACAACTTTTGGAACACATGTTGTCCAACAATTTCAGCATAGACATAACCAACATAGTGTCTTGTTTTTCATGAAGAAACCTTACTAAACGCACAACTATAATCACTTACCTTTACTTTCAAGGTTTAGAGCCTTCTTATGAACCCTAAAATCTTCCCTTGGCTCCTTTACAAAGTCACGAAAGAAGAACAATGAGTTTTGTGAAAGCTGAAATTTTTCAAGTCTAAGAATGAATGATATTTGCTGCATGTAACCCCTTTTTAAAGGACTAATTTGTCTTACTTTCTTTTACCTTTTAAGCCTTATTTTATCAAGCAATTAAAGTACCATTTTTTCCCTTTCACTTGGGCCTTAAAAGGCTCCAAATAGATGGGCCTTTGCTGCCCATTTTCCCCCCTTCTCTTAGTTAGTTGGGCCTAACTTACTAAAGAAATTGTAATGGGCTTGGGCCCTTTTTATATTCTTCTTGGGATCACAATATAGTCCATTTATGATGGTGAAACACAGGCTAAAGTTACACCCTTAATATGGACTTTATTCATAATCGGACTTGGACAAATTCGATGTTAGGCCTCATCTTCGTTTAGCTAGCAATTTTAAGCTAAGCAAGTAGGTTATTCACCCGCTAGCTTCTTGAGTCCTAAAAGCACCTCATTTCTCTCACTTTATTTAAGGTCATGATCTTCTCAATTCGACTTAAAACTTATTTACACTCGACCCTCTTCAGCGTTAGACATACATATCGCCCTTTAATTAGAGATTTAAGCACTTTTAAAAATTAGTTCTAGATATTTGACCAAACCATGTCATATTTCATTTGCACAGTAATAGTATTGTAAGATATGGGGTGTTACATCCTCCCCCCCTTAGGAATATTCGTTCTCGAATGTTAGCACAATTGGATAGCTTAACCAAGTTCAATGCAATAAACGTTCAAACACATGTACCTATTATGGCC
>JAABOM020079144.1:0-32705 GCA_011800125.2 Solanum clarkiae | reverse complement strand
ATAAACTCTACACACAAACAAAGCCCCGAAGCAACCTGGAGCTTGGTATCAGCAACTGGATGTCCTGTACTCCTACTGGGGAGATCTTCTAGCACCTATACCCGCAACATGAAATGCAGATCCCATTAAGGGACGTTAGTGCGAGATAATGTACTGAATATATAAGGCAGAAAATACTATATATGAAGTAACAACTCAAATGAAGCTATGCACTGGTGTAGGATAAGAGACCACCTTTGTTTATACTTTGGAATCATGTACTTTATGTTCTTTATATTATTTTACCTTTACTGAATAATCTGTGCACAACATGTAATACAAATGACCAACTGATTAATGGTAAAATGTATCAAGATCATCCTTGGCTAGGTTCTTCCTTAACCCCTTGGGCTACCACCCGTGATAGGATCGTCCCTGGCTAGGTGATTCTTCCACCTCTCGGGCTACCACCTATCAATAAACAATATACTTTATCTTTCAATTACCTTTGAGATGATTCTTTTTATGGTCACAATATTGGAGCTGTAGGACTGTAGATGTAACATGTGACATGTAGATAATCATACAAGACAATATGACAGTGAAAAGAGTACGTTACATAAATAATAAAATGCGTATGAGATGAAATCACTCGTGAACTTTATTTGGCAAAAAGAACTCATGTAACTTGCTATCCATGTATGTATACAGATTTAAAGGTTACTATGTATGGGAGTATGTGAATATGTGCAAGAGTGTAGACAAAGTTAATAGTTGTGTCTGAGTTGGTAAGTGCCTTTATGTGCCAAGCAGGGATCTATGTTTCATGCCAAAAAATACGAAATCAAGTAGCCTTATATACCTTGTTGTACGACCTTCCTATTACCTCGAGATAACCTTCCTTTCCTAAAAATATTTATCTAAAATATATTAGGTGATAAAACTAGCATTAGTAGCCAATAGATACACCTTGGTAGCCCAATCACATAAATAAATAACACACGGGCAGTAAGCGGGTATTTACAAACCCGAGCGTATTCTTTTAACCTTTCCGCCCCTAATCATATTTTCTACTACACATTCACATGTACACATCATATGCATCCTGGTCTAGTTCCATAACAGTCTTACAATAGCCCACCAAGAACAACACATAACAATTCTATGCAACATATAAATAGGCGGCATAACGTTACGTCCCTTTGCTACATTACGACGTTGACGATTCCAAACCTTTACCAACTTCAACCAAACTGTCCCCACAACTTTTAGACATAAAAATAGTCCTAAAAGAGTTCAGAAATAGTCCTCAAAATAGGTGGAGGATGTGAGACCATATCCCCAATCAATCAGCCCACAAGTTCCTATTACGAGCTCAATTACGATATCACACAATAACTTACTTTCGTGGACTGTAAAAATGGTGAAGCAGCCTGGTTGCTGTCTTGCCCCAAAGTCCCATTAGGGCGGACTGGCACCCATTGCTGATAAGGCTCGGGAGAACCAACCTGTGACTATGCGCTTCCTATACATACTATAAGGGGTTCCTGCGTTTGATATGCCTTTAAGAAGATAACCAGTGATAACAAGTCAAAAGGAAATGCATATGGCTAGGCCGTTGGGGCAACGATATTTAAAGTACGGGACATGACCACACTTTACTTTACATAGTCTAGAAAGCCTCTAAATAAAGAAAAACATCTGATAAGGGTCGAGACAGGCCCCGCCTCAATGAACTGTGTAATAAAAACACGTAAGCTCTAGATACATACAAAGCCCTGAAGCAACCTGGAGCTTGGTGACAACAGCTGAACATCCTGTACTCTTACTGGGGAGATCTACTATCACCTGTACCTGCAGCATGAAATGCAGGTCCCTCGTAAGGGACATCAGTACGAGATAATATACTGAGTATGTAAGGCAGGAAACACTGCATATGAAATAACAATTTAAATGAAACTGTACACTAGTGCAGCATAAGAGACCACCTTTAGTTGTACTCTGGAATCATGTACTTTATGTTCTTTATATTAATTTACCTTTACTGTAAAATCTGTACTGTAAATTCTGTGCACAACTGTAATACAAATGGCCAACCGATCAGTGGTGAAATTGTATCGGGTTCGTCCCTGGATAGGTTATACTCAACCCCTTGGACTACCCCCCGTTGATAGGATCGTCCCTGGCTAGGTGCTATCTCCACCCCTCGGGCTACCACCTATCATAAACTGTATACTTTATCTTTCAATTACCTTTGAGATGATTCTTTTGGTGGCCATAATATTGGAGCTATAGGTCTATATATAGCATGTGACATGTGGATACTCACATAAGACAACATGACAATGAAAAGAGTACATTACACAAATGATGAAATGCGTATGAAATGGACAACTCGTGAACTTTATCTAGTAACAAGAACTCATGTAACTTGGTATCCAAAGATGTATGCAGTTTTGAAGGTGACTATGTATGGAATCATATGAACATGTACAAGAGTGGAGACATGGTTAATAGTGTTTCGGAGTTGGTGAATGCCTTTATGTACTAAGGAGAGATCTATGTTTTATGCCAAGTGATATGAAATCAAGTAACCTTACATACCTCGTTGTATGACCTCATTACTACCTCGAGATAACATTCCATTCCTCCAAATACTTATCTACAATATAGTAGGTGATAAAACTAGCATTAATAGCCAATAGATACACCTTGGCATCTCAATCACATAAGAAAACAATACATGGGCAGCAAGCGGGTGATTATAAACCCAAGCGTATTCCTTTAACCTTTCCGCCCCTAATCGTATTTTCCAATACACATTAGCATGTACACATCATGTATAGCCTATTTTAATGTTATAACAGTCTTACAATAGCTCAGAAAGCACAACATATCACAATTCCACACAATGTAAAAATGGACAGCATAACGTTACCTTCCTTTGCTACATTTTGACGTCGACAACTCCAAACTTATTCCAAATTTAACCAAACTATTCTAGCAACATTTACACATATAAACAGACCTAAGACAGTCTTATAAAAGCACTTAAGAAGTCATGAAGGATGTGAACTAATAGCCTTATATACAACAGCCCACAAGTTCCAATCAACATGACGCTTAAGATAACACAATAAAACACGCTTGTTAAATGAAACCAAAATCAGGGCAGCAACCTTAGGGTTATGTTTATAACTCAAACCATATTAATTACACCAAGTTCTCTTCATAATACAATTCACAAGCCATAGAGCAATCACCAAAACAAAATGCAAGTGTGCAATAACTTTCTACCCGCATGCTATCCAACAATTTCAGCAAGCATAACTAGTATATACCTCTTGTTTTTCATGATGAAACTATACTTAATATATAATTATAATTACTTACCTTTGTTTTCAAGGTTTAGAGGCTCCTTAGTAACCCTAAAAGAGTCATTTGGCTGCTTCACAAAGTTGAGAAAAATTGAGAGGAAACTTAGAGAGCAAATTTGATTTTTGTGAGGTCAAGTTGAGAAATGACTTTTGGGAGCTGCTTTGGCCCCTTTTTATAGTGTGATTTTTCCGACCTAATAAGGCATTCTCAGCCTTAATTCACCAAGTAGGTGATGCAGCTCCTTTCTCTTTTCATTGGGACCTTTTGGGGCTCCAAATAGGTTGGACTTGGGCTGCCTATTTTCAGCTTTATTGTTCACTTGGGTTGGGCCTAAAGTATCCAAGAACTTGTTATGTCTTTGGGCCTTTTTGGTTATACTGCTTGGGCTGATCATATAGCCCATTTATGATGCTAAATCATGGGTTAAAGTTTTACCCTTAATACGGACTTTATTCATAATCGAACTTGAACAAATTCGATGTCGAGCCTCGTCTTCGTTTAGCTAGAAAATTTAAGCTAAGCAAGTAGGTGATTCACCTGCTAGCTTCCTAAGTCCTACAAGCACCTCAATTATCTTGCTTCATTTAAGGCCATAATCTACTCAATTCGACATAAAACATGTATACACTCGACCCTCTTAAGTGTTAGACGCACATATAGCCCATTAACACAAAATTCAAGCACTTTTAAAATTAGCGGTAATTCGACTAAACTATGTCATGTTTCATCTGAATTGTACTAGTAGTGTAAGGTGTGAGGTGTTACAGTTACATTACTATAAAACCAAACTTTGTTAAATACATAAATATTACTTCATAATACAGCCAACCAAGAAGAGAAAAGGTTCTTGAACAACAAGAAAAATTCACAACAATCCTAAGGACACATGCTGTCCAGAATTTTCAGCATATACTTAATCAACATAGTCTCTTGTTTTTCATAAAGAAATATTATTAAACACTCAAATGTAATCACTTACCTTTACCTTCAAGGTTGAGGGCCTCCTTAAGAACCCTAAAAGATTCGTTTGGCTATTTCACAAAGTCAAGAACAGTTGAGCGAAAACTTGGAGAATAATATGATTTTTCTTTGGTTCAAGTTGAAAATGACTTTTGGGAGCTGTTTTAAACCCTTTTTAAAGGGGAAATGTGGACAAATTACTAAGGTATTTTTAGCCTTAATTTACCAAGCTGGTGATGCAGCTCCTTTCCCCTTTCACTTGGGCCTTAATGGGTTCAAATTGGTTGGGCCTTTGCTGCCCATTTTTCAGCTTTCTTCTTAATTAGTTTTAGGCCCAATTAGTTAATGAAATTGTGATGTCTTTGGGATCTTTTAATGTCCTTCTTGGGATGAAAATATAGTCATTTTATGATGCTAAAACATGGGCCAAAGTTACACCCTTAACATAGATTTTATTCATTATCGGACTTGGACAAATCCGACGTCAGGATTCGTCTCCGTTTAGCTAGCAAATTTAGGCTAAGCAAATAGGTGACTCACCTGCTAGCTTACTAAGTCCTACAATCACCTCAATTCTCTCACTTTATTTAGGGTCATGATCTCCTCAATTTGACTTAAAACATGTACACACTTGACCCTCTTAAGCGTTAGACGCACATATTTCCCATTAACACGAGATTCAAGCACTTTTACAAATTAGCGCTAATTTGATCAAACCATATAATGTTTCATTTGCATAGTACTAGTATATATAAAATATGGGGTGTTACAATTTTGATAGCTAAGCTATGTTCGGAGGAGACTAGGAGGGGCAAAGCTCACATGCCCTAACTTGGAGCACTTTGAAACATATGTTGAAATAAAGACTATACATGCTGGTTTGAGACTATGATCTTATTTTTGGACTCTATAATAGCTATATCCATCGTAATATCTAGTTTACACTGTTTGGATTATAAATGAATCTGTTAAATGCAGTAGTTCCAAAAGTAACTCCGTTAAAGTTTATAACCTGGGATTTTTTTTTCTCAAAGGCTAAATAAAAACTTGTACCACTTGGTTGATGCACTTGATTATTTGGGTACTTGTTTACCTGTTAGGGTTGTTATATTTTTAGATATTGGTTGTCTGTTGTATTCCTGACCATATTTTGAGATTCTGTTGTTATGATTCACTTGATATACTATGTTCTTGATCGATGGGTCACTAAGTTGTGGTGCTATTTGTGATGTGAATGCTATACTTTGGAAACCAACTGAATTATCTACTGTTATTTTGGATATTTGTGATGTTCTGATTATCTACTTTCTATTGGGCCTTAGCCTAGGCTTAGGCTAGTAATGCCCTAGACTTGCGTTGTTTAGAGCCAATATTGTTACATACACATATGGTATGACTTGAGAGGCATAGATCCTAGTAGACCAACTTGGCAAACTTGAGTCTGATAGCTCTGAGTTAGAGGCTCAATTAATTGTTCCTAGGTTCGAGGCCTAGTTGATTGTTCCTGAGTTAGAGGCTCTGTTGATTGTTCCTGGGTTTGAGGCCCAGTTGATTTTCATACCACTTGATTTGGCAGATTTCCCTAGTCGAAGGCCAGAGAGGGAGGATGTCTAGTAAAAGCTAGCCATAGTTTAGGGATTTGAGGCCCCATTTGATAGGCGGTGAGGGTTAGACTCCTTATCTGAAAGTTAGACATTTGAGGCTCTGCACGATGCTATGTTCAACACTAGTTGAGATCTCGTACCATTTGCTAGTGATTCTTGTATCCATACACGTATATACCCTATCATAGTTTATGGGTGGACTTTCTAGGCTTATGGGGGACCAATTGGTGTACACATATAGGGCGCTACACTCACATATCACACTCCACCTCTATCGTGTGACAGTTACGACATTGTTCTATTTTGGGTTTTATTAGTTGGTACTTTTGTACATTGCTTGGTCCTGTTCAGTTAGATTTTTTGTAATTCTACATAAATACTTGTCACTTGATCCTAGTTCAGATAATTAGTGTTGCAACATTTCGTTACAACTATTCTTGCAGTATTTACTATATTTCACTTAGTCGACTGATGATGCCTACTGGGTACCTTCCATTGGTACTCACCCCTACTTTTCTGCATCTGTTCATGGTACAGTTCCAAGTACGAGCTGCAGATTTGAGGATATTGTATCCCTTTAGGAGACTTTTGGTGAGCACCGAGCATCTTCTATAGTATCCTTCTGTCAATTGATCATCTTTGTATTCAAATACTATCCTTGTGTATACATAGTGTTGGCTTGTATTTTTATTTTATCATTCAAGTTCTTCTTTTGAGTCTATAGTAACTCTGTACATGTGACTTCAAGGTTCTAGGTTTGGTTATCCCTAGCTTATGTTATGTGTTGTTCCCTACCATTGTGCATAGCTATTGGAAAAGCACCTTGGGTATTAGGCTCGCTTGCCTGAAGCGGGATCTAACAGGTGCCATCCTGAGTTGAAAATTCAGGTTGTGACATGTAAGGATCCAAAATTCATACGACCTTAATGGAGCTTGGAAATTTGGTTTTGAAAAGTTTTGGATCAAGGTGACACCCAATGGTAGCCTAGAAAGTATGTGTGGGGCTCTACGAACTGTGTGGAGCTTCCTTATTGTGGACCTTGGCCTATAGAGGATGTTTGAACCCTTTAAGAGTGGAGATTTAAACTAAGGTACACTACACTTGGACCCCTCATGGTCTGTGTGACACTTCACCGACCATGTGGTGGCCTTGGCTTGAAATCCCACAATCTTTTTGACCAAGTGTAGTTCCACGGCCAAGTACATGACTCATGTGAAGTGACATGGCCCGTGTGGCCTCTCGTATAGCTTTTGGAGTGAAATTTTTCTAAGTATAGAATTACCATCTCATAACTTTATCGTGGAATATTTTTCTAAGAGATGTGGTATGGGCAGCCTTACGGCCCGTGTGTCCTTATATGATTCTGTTGGGGTGATTTCGTTGAATTTTTCTACATATAGAATCTTCAAGCTCAAGTTAAGATCACTTTCAATCCTTCAATTAAAGCTTATTTATGTTGTTTAAGGCCATCATGAGTCTCCTACATCAAGCCAAGTTCAAAGGAATTCCATTGACAGTTTTTCACAAGTACTGATAGAAGGGTCAATTTTAAATGATCATATCTCTTAGCACAAAATGAACTAGGTGGCCCATGAACTATCAAATTGAAGCTGTTTGAATTACCTTTCCAAAGCATCCAATTTCACCTCATTCCAAGTTTAGAGCATGAAGTTATGCCCTTTTCCATAGAATCTGTCTGGGCTACACGGGGCTCCTTCACGGATCATGAAGAGCTTCACACCCTTGAAGCTAGACATGAAAATTTCCAGACATAATTTAAGGGACCATTTTATTGAGGTGCTTTTGATATTTTGACTCATCCCTAAGGCTTTTTAAGACCTTTAAACCCCCATTTACATTCCTAAACCTCTCCTACACTAATTTTAATCCATCATTTAAGACTAACACTTAGTTTCTAGAATTAAACTCTAAAAATTCTCTCCAAGTCTCATCTTCAAGATTCAAGCTAAGATCAATTGGGGTTTCAACTTCAAGCTAAATTCTTCTCAAATTCATTTTCCTAAGCAAGGTATGTGAGTTTTGATTCTTGGTCCCTTTCAACCAAGAAGACCTAACAACTTCTCACTCAATTTCATGAAATTTTAGCTTACTTTAAGTTTGAGTTTTCAATATTATTGTTTATTAAATTCAATTGAAGTATGTGCTATACGTTATTGATGATTTTAAGTTGATTTGAGCCCTGATATGTTGAATTACATTATTATTATGAAGATTTGAATGTGCAGGTCCCCTTTAAAGCTTGATTTAAGTCTGGGTAATCTATATTATATTTAAATATTTCCTTATGTTTTTACTTGAATTTCATAATGTATTATTGATTGAAGTTTGAATCTCTATTACCCATGCTATTATCACATCATTCATGACATATGCATTAATGAGCATTGGATTTTATGAAAATTATGAAGTGGGTTAAGCCCAATTATGTTTATATATATGATTTTGATAACATTATAGTTATGACAAGAATGTGATCATATAAATGTTTATGATTATAGCTCTTTGAGCATTTTGGATACTTGCACTATCTCATATATGTGAATGAGCTATTCCTATGCATGAGTATAATGATTATGAACTATGATTTGACTTTTGAGCCCAAGTACGAATGGATGTGAAATTTGTTTGGCTTCTGAGCCTAAATGTGCATTGAAAGGATTTGAAATGACTATTGTCTCTTTTCAAAGCATGTATATGTATAAGTATTCTCGTAAGATATTTTGACTTAGCACCAATGGATTGGGGGCGTCAGGGCTATCTTCAAGGACCCTCCCCCTTTCGTTGAACTTTGTGCTAACATAGGTATTGAGATTTGAGGCTCATCCTGTTAGTTGAGGCATGACCGGCTAGAAATATCTGAGGCTCATCCTATTAGTTGAGGCATGACCGGCTAGAAATATTGTGAAAATCCTATCCGAAATGGGAGGCCCATAAGGAGAAGTATGGTTTACTTTTGGCAAGTAGACCACCTCTTCTCTGGTGTGGAGATAACATGATATTTCAAATAATAGCTTGCTTGGTCTTATATGTCGATTGAGGTCACATCCCCACCATATATGAGCATTATGTATTTCATGCATCATGGATTTCATGGCATATTGTTATCTACTGTTCTTTTGATATATACTTCTTTCTATACTATGTGCTCTTATCATCTAACATTAAATGCAAGTTTGATAAATCACATGCATTGCATGCCTGCATACTTAGTACATTCAAATATACTAACACATATGTTTCCTACATGATCTAACCATATAGGGCTCGGAGACTATCTTCATCCACCGTTTGATGGCTAGATCGAATTTGAGACATTTGTCATGGTGAGTCCTATCTTCCAAAGGCAAGCCACCATTCTCTACCTATGAAGTCTTGTTTATGTTATTTACTTCGAGGGTGATCCCGGGACATGTCTTGGCCCCCATCCCATCTTATGTCTAGAGGCATCATTGGACATCTTGTAGACTCTTATAGGATTTATATGTTATGTATTTTATTTGGAGCTTATAATTATGGTTGTATATTGGATATCGTTATTATGGATTGATTATGAGAATTATGATAAGTTGTATGTTTGATGTGGAGGTGTGGAAGATCCCAAGTTCCATATTGCCCCTATAGAGTAAGTCATACTTACCCACCCCTAGTTCTTATGTGCTACTTGCTATGTAATCTATGATAATTCCTCATCCCTATGTCATCCCCATAGCGTGAGTCCTACTTTCCCGTCCCTTAGAACTATGTGTTTACTATTTGTATATGCTTTCGAATCGATGATGTGAATATGGATACTTTGAGGCTTATTTGGAGACACTCGGGTTACCATTCGTCATTTCACTTGTAAACTCTAGGTCCGGGTTGTGACAGAGATTGTACTAGAGCACTATGCTTATAAATGATCCTTGGAGTCCAACATGCCTCGTCAAGTAGAGTCTTACTTATGGGTGTGAAGCGCACCACATATATGGGTAAGAGACTATAATACGTTTTAAGAAATGTTTCAATTCTTCATGATTCTTATCGTGCCATGGAATGTATCTTAAGATTTCCTATCTCCATCCTTGCCTACCAAATGGGGAGAGTTACTATGGGCTCGTAATGCAATCCGAGAAAGGGAGATGTTGTAGCTAATCTTATAGATGAGGTCAAAAAGGAATTGGTGAAGGATGTGCATCATTTGAGAAGATTGGGGAATTAGGTTGAGTGAATCTAGTGATGGTATCGTTCATGTTTAGAATGGGACTGAATCTTCTGTGGTTATTGATGTTAAGTCTAAGAAAGATCTAGATCCATCATTGGTTGAGTTGAAGGGGTTGGTTGCCGAAAATAAGATAGAGGTTTTCTCCAAGGGGGAGATAGTGTAATTCGATACCAAGATCGATAATATATTCTGGACGTTGATGGTCTTAGGGAGACGATCATAGTAAAAGCCAAAACTCTCATTATTCTGTTCATCCAAAATATATCAAAATATATCAGGACTTGAGGAAAGTGTATTGTTGACATGGAACAAAGGAAGACAATGCCATGTATATATTTGGGAGTTGGTTAGACTGGATGGTGTGCCTACCTTCATTATATCGGATTGTAGTACCCAACTTACTTCTTACTCTTGGAAATCATCACAAAGAAAGGCTTGGTACTAAGGTGAAGTTCAGAACCACTTTTCATCATTGATATATTGGCAAAGCCGAGAGGACAAATTCAAACTTCGGAGGACATATCGAGGTCTTGTGTGTTAGGACTCAAGGTTAATTGGGGTGGTCATTTACCACTTATTGAGTTTGTTTACAAAAATAGCTTTTATGCTAACATTGGTATGTCATCATTTGGGGCTTTATATGGTAGAAGGTGTAGGTCTTTAGTGGGGTGGTTTGAGTTAGATGAGATGAATTCTGATGTGCTGTAAAAACACAACACATTTGATGCTTAAAACTTAGGATTTTGTGTGTTCTCAATGCAACATTTATGGTTTTTATGTATTTTTGTGCATAGTTTTTAGCAGGAAAGCAGGTTGGCATGATTTTGGGGTAAATTGCAGAATTTTCTAGTTTTTGAAGATTTACGAGACTCTCTATATGTCGTAGAGGTTTCTATGAGTTGTAGAGTGGGTTTCGTGAAGATTTCAAGTGAAGTTTGAAGATATGAAGTTCAACCATACGAGACCTCCTTACGAGTCGTATATCACTCTACGAGTCGTATAGAGTTGTTTCGTGAAGAATTCCAATGAGATCCCATGAAGGACCAGTTGATATAGATGGAGTTTATGAGAGCACAATATAAGTCGTGAATCAGTCTACAACTCGTAAAGTGGATTTGTAGCCGTAAAGTCCAAGATATTAAGAGCTAAACACGAGACCCCGATCACGACTCGTAAATCAGTTTAGGAGTTGTAAAGGCCTATCGTAGAATGTCGCCTACCAATTTTTCTATTTTTAGGACTTGTTTGTAAATACGATAAATAGTAGCTTTTAGATCATTATTCATAGAATACAGTAGAGAGGACGTTATTAGATTTCTTTATAGGGTTTTACACTTGGAGACAAAATATTGGAGAGGAGAATACACTTGTAGATTAATTGTATCTTTCAATCTTCTGATTCTCAATACAATTTGGGTTTGCTTGTTCTTCAATCTAATTGAGTAAGTGATTAATTATGTTTTCTCAATTCATGATTTCTTCATCTATCCATAGCATGAGTAGCTAAACCAACAACTTGGGGTTGTGGGAACCATGAAGATCCAATCAAATAAACCCAGATAATTTGTAATTCTTGGAATGGGTATTTACATGTATTAATTAATTCTCTTCATTTTGCATGTTTTCTAGCGGTGGCCAATATTAGAACTTTCTTAGTGTTACCTTCTCGATCTAGGTGGTAATGAATAGGAAAAGAGATTGGTTAACAGGATTCGATGATGTGTTCTCATATAATCAACCGAACTAGACCACTATAGCGATGGCCATGTCACATAGTGAAATTTGCCTCTCACCTTTGACCAAAGGGCTTGGTGAACTTAAATACCGTCCTACATGCTATACTCTAGTTGAGAATTTGATTATCCGAGGATACTGAGTTGGTGAATCATAGGAAACACAATGCCCAAGTTGCTCTCCTTTATTGATTGTCTCTTGTTTTAGTTAGTTTAGTTCAGTTTGTTATCAATCATTGCAAATCCCCCTTTTTGGGGAATTAAGTTCGATAATACTTGAATTGTTTATTAGTGAATCAATTTGGAAGTCTCCGTATTCTCTATGGGATTCGATCCAAACCTTGGTTAGGTTTTATATTGACAATGATCGCTGTATCCTCCAAAAGAGAGATGTAACTTGGGCGTGATCAAAGATTATGGCGCTGTTGCCGCGGAATATGACTATACTTTGATTGAATTCACTAGTAATTGTAATTCGAGTGTTAATTTTTTAGTTCCGTTGTATTTTACTTTTGGTTTTATTTTGTTTCTTTGTGGGGTATACTAGGTAGTGTATGCCCAACACTAGTAGTCAAGGAAATCCCTTAAATCCACTTGATTTAGAGATCCAATGAATTACAAGAAGAATGGCTCAAGAAAATGCTAACATCACGGGCAATGTGCCCTTGAATCAGAATGTTAATGATGTTGATCGGAATGACACCCTACCTCCCTTGGAGAATATTCCACAGTCTAAGGATTTCAATGACAATGCTTACCAGTGGAATCAATATAGATTGAACCCTATAGCTGTGGATGTGATCGAGGCTATTGTGTTGCCACCACTACCAGCCAGCATACAGTTTATTGTTTCTAGTGGGTTACTTCAAATTCTACAAAACCATGGATTATTTATGGGCTTACCATAAGAGGATCTACATAGCCACTTGCACAATGTGACATTTGCTTGTAAGAGTGTGATGGGGACACAAAATCTATTTATGGATGCGATGAGACTTCATATTTTCCCATTATCTCTTACGGGAAATGCTGTATTATGGTTATCTGAGGTCCCACAAAGTTCGATCACCAGTTAGGTGGAGTTATAGAGGGCTTTCTTAGCAAGGTTCTTTGGTAGGTCAAATAGGTTTAAGATGAGAGACCAGATCATTAACTTTCAGCAATTCCATGGTGATTCACTCATTTCTACATGGGAGCAGTTCAATGGAAACGTGAGGAGTGCCCCAAATAGTCAAGCATATGTCAATGCTCTTACGGGAGGTTCTGTCTTAGGAAATCATTTGCAAAAATTGCTGAACAGATAGACAAGGTGGCTGATCTTCACCGTGTGTATAGACCTATAGGTGAGCAACCAACTAGCCACATGGATGTCTATGATAGGAGTTCGGAGCAAGAAAAAATAAATACAGAGATCGTTTAAATGCCTACTCAAAACAGAGCCAATCTGGAGATGCTAATGAAACAAAAACAAGATCTAACTACTCTAGTGGGTGATCAAGGAGGCCATTACAACAAGGATTTGAGATATACCAAAGAGAGTGGTAAGAGTAGTTGGTTCATGCTCCCGCATCATCATTATAAGGGAAATGGGAACTCTATAGTTGAGGATATGCTTGCCCAATTGGTAAAAAAGTCACAAACACAAGAGGAGATATTGAAAGAGATTAAGTTCGATGTTGCCAAGATAAATCTCAAAATTGATCACATTCTATGGAAATTCAACAACATAACAGCTAGTTCAGACTTTTACCAACACAACTGCATCAGATTCAAAGTAGTATGACGAAAGAGGAAACGTTTGGTGACAAGGATGTACCAACTGTTGAGGAAGTCTGAGTACTCAAGCTATCTAAGTCATGTCGCAATAATAAATCAGGCGCTACTTGAGAGGCAACCTAAGGATTTTGATGTTTTAGCTTAGTTTTGAGTTTATTTTCAATCTTTTAGATTCTTAGCTTGTTGTTTGATTGTGTTTTTTCTTGCTATTTTTGACATTAGGTTTGTTGTATATAGGGTGTAAGTAAATTTTATGAAGAGTATGCAGGTATTGGACTAAGGCAACAAATTTTGCTGAGAATGCATCAAGTATAGTTTCTAGATTGGGTTTATTAGTCGTATGGTACTTTATGACTCATAACCCTATCTAATAGGGATTTCCAGTGAGCATGAATA
Organism: Solanum clarkiae; assembly: GCA_011800125.2. Lineage (NCBI taxonomy): Eukaryota > Viridiplantae > Streptophyta > Magnoliopsida > Solanales > Solanaceae > Solanum > Solanum clarkiae. Next base: position 18,656 of record JAABOM020079144.1, on the reverse strand, counting down.
ATGTACACTCAACCCATGAGCCAACTTTTATGACTCGTAGGTCAACCTACGAGTCGTGAATGGGGTTCATATAACTCAGGTATGATTCTAAAATTTTTCTGAGTGTTTTAAATTCTATGAGACCATGACTTATGAGTCGTAGAATCATCTACGACTCGTAATCAGTGTTTCGCATACCCAAACCTAGTAATTTTAAATGTTGACCTGGTAAGGGTATAAAAAGGGGTCAAATTATTTTGACCCCACTTTTACCCTAATTGACGAATTTTCCCTAAATTCCCCCTTCCCTTATTTTTCGACCAAATTTTGGCTTGTGTGATCATTTTTTGGTGTGATATTCTGGCTACTCCTATGGTTCTTCATCTTTCATCATTCTCTTCCTTCGTCAAGTTCATTCCTATTCTTGGTAAGTGTCTTGGTTTATTCTTAACCTTTCAATTTGCCTTGTTCTTAATTATGTGATGTGATAATCATGATAGACTTGATGTATATGCATAAAATTCTTGGTGAATTTGAATGGTGAAGGTAAAAATTAGGGTTGCCTTGATTTAATTGCTTGATGGATTCTGGAAATTGGGTATATTTACTTTCAGGATTGATTGCTTGTTGTGCCTATTGAATTATTCCCCAAGTGTGCTTGATTGTGATTGAGTTATTGTTGCTTCTGACTTGGTAGGTGATACTATAGGTGCATGATTGTTTGAAAGAATTAGGGAAGGTTGAAATAATAGGGTAGTGATGCTAAATCCTTTTCGATGGGGGTGAATTTGTGTTGAAATCATGTTTGGAGCATGGGTTATTATGTGCTTAACATGTGAGTGCTTGTATTCTTTCTTAGATGCTTGTAGGATAATGCTTGAATATGTTCTTGGGGTCCGTGTGATGAACATAGATAGGCCAGGTACCTAAAATTTCTTGTTCACAAGAGTCTTTTATGACTCATAGATGAATCTATGAGTCGTAATTGCCCCTTGTGGGAAATTCCAAATACTTGATAATCTAGATATTCATCAGACGAGACCTTCTACGAGTCATAGATCACTTTACGCCTTGTTGATAGGTCTCATAGATCCTTGCTTGTTTTTCAAAATACTCTCTGTACTTTTACATGAAGCTAGTTTTTGAATCGTATAATTTTCCAATGACCATTATTGTTTTGAAGCACTGACCTACAAGAGCACTTTATGATTCGTAGTGCTTACAACGACTCGTAAAGGGGCCCTCATTGAACCAATTTGTAACTGATTCAATTAAGTTTTGCTTTTTATTCTTCTTGATAGTTAGGTCTAATTATGATTCATTTATGTTTAATTTTTAGATGCTATGGCCCCGAAAGGAAAACGTGTGAAGATTGAGGCTTTTAAGAGGTAGCTCTGGGATGAGCCTACAGATGATGAGCCTTTGGATACTGAGCGGATCCTTAATTGAGTGGGCTAGTGGATATATACGATACCCAGCCTGACCCAGCAGTACCTCGACCATAGATAAGAGCTGTAGCTAGAGCTGGGAAACCTTAGGTTCAGAGCGAGAGTCCTTCCCAGTCTGACGAGGAATGTAGGGAGGAGGCGGGGAATAACATGCCCCAGATGACCCTTTCTAGGGAGGAGCAGAGTTCAGCGGGGACCTCTGAGGATAGAGGAGATGCTAAGTCCTCCGTCGCACTATCTTCTTCTTCAGCACCGAATTCTAGTGTTCATTAGTAGTGCATCGAGGGGATGAATGCCATATTTTTGGAGGGCATACAACCCGAAGAGATGGGCAAACCCACTCGTTCAATATATGAGGAGCCCAGGGTTGTTGGTGATGGACTGAATCATGTCCCAGGTCTGAAGGACACGATGATACAATATAGGCTCGAGTGGCCGACGGAGACTCTTAGACGATATGCTTTGATTATGGTATGGGAGTTTTATACATCATATACAACCATGATTCAGTAAGATCTTCCCAAGGGGAGGAGGGCTATCTCACAGCCCAGATTGACAGAGGTTCAACTGAGAGGGTGGCAGGTCAATATTTTAGAGGAGATGATCGGTCGTTTACTTTTTGGTCCCGAGTACCATACCTTGAGATCGATAGCTGAGTTTGACTGTAGGTTGGGGCAGGCCAGAATAATATTGATTACGAAGGATCTGGTACAGCGGACCTTACTTCTGAGATGGGTGGCCATACACATTTCTGATCAGGGTCCATAGCCTGCTCGGGTCACCACACACACGTATCCTATTGTTAAGGCTTCATTGGGTTTCCCCGCTAAATTTTGGTGGGCGACTATTAGATCCCATATCTGGTTTACTTTGGTGGATATACTTTGAGATTGGAGCGGGCGGTATTGGTTGTCAGCATTTTGGCTGGTTACGACATTGATTAGGCTCGACTCATAGTGTAGCAGATCCATGAGTCAGTGTCACGACCCAAGCCTAGGGCCTAGACATGACCGACGAATGGAGAACCCGAAGGAACCCCAAACAAGCCTCATTGCATATCATTACACAACCTTGGTTGCGAAAGCAATTGAAATGACAATGAGAGGTAAGCATAAACAAGGGAGTTGGGACTAAGGGTAAACTTCCATATCATAACATCAAGAAATAAGAGAGTTAAGGCTCATAACATAGATACATAACATGTCCAACAACACCTCTACTACATAGAGAAGAGCAGGGGCCATGACAAATAACCGGGATCACACTCATGGCCAATACATACATAAAGGAAAGATAATCTTAGTGCATAGCAAGAGATCATAAGCAACGTCCCTGGAATAGAGGACTTACCAATAAGCTTGAGAGACAATGGTACCAGCCACATGGAGGAGGTGGATGATCAAACGATGCACCGGTTCCTACATGGTGACATTTTGTAGGTATATAGTGATGCGTTAATACATTTGAATGTACTAAATATGTGCGATGCAATCCAACAAGAGATAGGCACAATTGGTAAAATGCATAAGCATAAGCATAATCAATGAATAACATACTAACAATATGACATGTATGAATGATGTTTGAAGTAAAATCATGCTTATGATCCAAATCAACTTGTATAGTTCATAATACATAGTGTGGGAAGAAACCTCAAACGATATAAAATAAGACCAAGTGAGCTACAACTTGGAATCCTGATGTCAACCCTACACCGGAAGAAAGGGGAAAGTCCTTGCCAAGGTGAACCTCCTAATGCCTAAGTGGATCCACTAAGCCTTATGTGAACCGGGTACACCTCTCTAGTTCTTAGACTCGGGTACTCACCTCAAGCCCTCATATTAGGGTACTCACCTCTTAAAACTTTAGGGACTCGCCTATAATCCCTTCACCTACAGTGGCACGTAGTTCTAAGACTTGGGGACTTGCCTCTAGTCCATCGATGCTCAGTATAATCCCATGGAATATATAAGATAATCATACTTTAATAACTTACAATAAACATAGAGACATGGCACGAGTAGCTCTCAATATCATTGACCTTAAATGGTGAGCCTAACTTCAATCATAGGAATGGGTCATCATCAATATTACCCTTTCATTAACACCAATATCAAAGGATCACAAGAGGTATAATCTTAAGAAAGGGGCTTAATCCGGCCCTACAACATCATCAACATTTTCATGATTTAAACACATCTTTAGAAAGATCAAAATCATCATAGAGTCACATGAATCATAACTCAACCAATAGATCATCAAAAATTAAAGAATCCTTAAAAAGACATTTTATCAAACACTTGGCGGGTGTGTAATGCTAGTGTAAAACTATGCAATTCAAGAGTGTTATCATGCTAGAAAATCCAATGTAAAACCATTAATAGATACTTGGTAACACCCTCAAGAAATATACATCAAAACCCTTCATCAAATATTAAGATAGATCAAAGATTCATAGCCCAAAACATAGTAAAACAATCACAATTTCATAAACCCCAACATAGTTTACAGTGAATTTCACAATAAGTAAGATCCATGAGTAAATTCACTTTAAATTATGCATTTTTTAAGGAAAGGAAGCTTGGCATCATGGGTGAAAGGAACCCATGAAAGAAAACCCACATACCTTAGCTTTGAAGATGAACCTGATAAAGATTGGAGATGGAGACTTGAAGCTTGAAGGAAAACCTGGAGATCCGAATGAGATTTGGAACCTTGATTTTGAGAGAAATATGAGTCTAAGTGTTTGAGTGAGTATTGTGTAATGTTTAGAATGATATGAGGGAAAGAAATGGCTAAGTATAGGTATTTTCACGTATGGAAAGTCTTAGGGCCAATACCCAAAGGCCTTGGATCGGAACGACAAAACTGGACAGAAATAAGGCACTGGCACATTGCGCCACAAACGCGTAGACACATTATTTTCGTCAAACATTGAAATTTTGAAATTCACTACAGTTGCTCTAAAATCGGGGTTAGACCCACTTCCCACTCAATTTGACCCCTGAAGAAGAATATAAAGTCGGATTTTCAATATCGCACATGAATTTTGAGATATATGGAAATTACGATTTCGGGCACTTCCGAAGCATATTTTTGGGCACTTTTTTGGCGTCGTTGCAGTTTTCGCTCAAGAAGGCCACCTCCATCCCATTCTTGGTTTTGGTCTATAAACTCTATTTAGAGTTGCAAGTGGAGATACATCAGTTGGACCAATTAGCCTAATAAAGGTTGATGAGAACCTGGTGGCAACTCGGCGAGCACCACCACCGCCTCTAATGTTTAGTGCAGAGCTACGACCTTAGAGTTCGACAACTACCACCACTACTACTGTTGCTGCTACTATTGAGGAGAGACCCTAGCAGCCCGAGGCAGTCGATGTTAAGAGGGGTCTTAATGTAACTGCTCTTGCGTCAGAGATCATAACATCACAAATTTCTACACTGGGTATGGTTTATATGTCTGCTGTCTCTTTTCAGGACATGACGCAATGATTATCATGTACGGAGGCCCAATTGTCTCAAGTTATTCAGCAGCTTAGGCCATGGGTCCGGCAGACTGTTGCAGACTCAGAAGAGCAGTGCTGGGCATTCACCATCTCTACTATTCAAGAGCATATTTCTGGAGTGGACGCCCGTATCGATGCCTTTGAGGCTGGAGTTCAAAAGAGGTTAGATGAGGTTTGTCCTTCTGATTTGTCAGTCGTCTAGAAGGAGATTGAGAACCTTAGTGCTGACATCATAGCTTCACTTGTAATGCCTGTGACACTACCGAAGACTACACCTACGAAGCTGCTATTTGATTTATTTGCCTCCGTGGAGCCTCCATAAACTTCCCTCCGAAAGCGCCCTTGCACAGATGAGGACCTTGTTGAGAGGAATGTACATGCAAAGCACCCCGTGGATGGTAAGGATGATAAGAATGAGGAGGATGAGGTTGGACTTGCCTTAAGGACATCAAGGTTAGAGGAAGAGATGAAGCTATCCCAGGAGCATGATAGGGAGATGGGTATTGGCCCCTTCGGATAGAGTTTGGTTGCTGAGCATACGACCTCACAGATGGGAGATGATCAGACACAGTGCAAGATAGGCTCATAGGCACCGAGGTATGTGTTTTGACCCCTACTTGTTCCATTTTTGCTTGATTTGGTACATTGAGGACAATGCACAACTTTTTTGATGGGGTGTGGGTAGTTTTGGGCCTTGGTGCAGTTTGAGTAGCTTATAGTCCATAACTACCCCAAATTTTGATCTCGAGGTTTTCTTGCCTGTGTTCTTTATCCTCGTGGATATTTAATTTTTGTTGACCCAACACATTTATGATGTTTAGATTATATATATATATCATATAGTACTAATACTTATGGCATATGACATGTCTTTATTTTTTGTTTAGAAAATTGGTAACCACCAAATATTTTTGATTAGTAGTTAAATAGAAACCATGCATGTTTGGGTGTTTGACAATAGTTGTTCTGATAAGTGAGGGTAATTGAGATATGAAACATGATCTGTGAGTTGGTTGTTAATAATGTATTGCAAGCCATGTGAGTGTGAGCTTATTTTGCCAGATTCGTGCATATTATGCTAATTCAGAACTTGCCCTGTTACTCTAGGTTATATTGTAGATTAAATGGATTAGGAAGGGATCTCAGGCCTTTATTATTTGATTAGACCACTTTAGTATAAAATGACGAACCATAATGAAGTTTTATCCATTGTTCCAAATATTTGAGCCTTACACGTACCAATTCATTTGAAAATAACTAATTAGCCTAACCTTGTCTAGTACAAAACCTTAAGATTGGCCCTGGTCTGTCCTTGAACATTGTGAACCTTGATTGAGGCAAAAATACTAAGTTCAGGGTGGCTACCAAAAGTGGCCCTGGTTTGGGGAATAGATATTGTGTACTTCAACATAAGCTAAAAGCCTAAATAAAAGGATGACTGTTGTTGGGGTAAAATCACAAAAATAAGGTGGTGAGTTGGGAATGAGGAGAAAAAGATGAAAATTATGTACTAGGTGTAAGATAAAGAAAAAAGATGCCTTATATTGATATTAAAAGCAAAATGAAGTGTAAAAGTGAGGCAAAAGCTGAAAATAAGAAGAAAATACCCGTAAAAGCTTGAATGTGGAAAAAGGGAGGATAAGGTGAAAATTCCAAGTTGGTAAGCTGAAAGTGATGAAAAACGTAGTTCAAGGATGACTTTTAGTCACTATTTTTCCAAAATTCCATACCAAAGCCCCTGAGCCTACACTACAGACCTAGAAAGTTCTAAAGTGATCCTAGTCCAATTGGTTGAAAATATGAGTCATGAGTATATGGACAAGCCTATGATACTAGTCATTATGTATGAACATCATTTGTGAGAGTGAGTGTATTTGCACAGTCCCAAAGATAAATTTGAAATCATCATTGACTGTAAAAAATGAGACTTCTTTCTGTGAGGGCACTTGCATTGCATTGTTAGCATTTGACTTGTTCAGTGATTGTGGACTATTAATACTCCTTTGCTTGTTATACTCGTATTGTCAATACACTAGTATGTTCTGGTTTGCTAAATAGCTATCTGATTTTGTTTTGAAAAGTTAATGTGGGTACCTGAATTTGAATATTATGTGATGTATGCCATTGGGTTGAGGTCTGTGTGTTGCTATATTGTCTATATTGATTGAATCATCACTTGAGGATAAATAACAATTTTAAGTTGAGGGTGTTGATGTGCTATTAAAATGCAACACATTTGATGCTTAAATCTTAGGATTTTATATGTTCTCAATGTGACATTTCTGATTTTTATGTGTTTTGTGCGTAGTTTTTGTAGGAAAGGAGGTTGGCATGATTTTGGGGAAAATTGTAGACTTTTCTAGTTTTTATAGGTTTACGGGGTCCTCTATGACTCATAGAGGATTCTACGAGTTGTAGAGTGGGTTTCGTGGAGATTCCCGGTGAAGTTTGAAGATCTGAAGTTCAGCCATACGAGACTTCTGTATTAGTCTATATATTGGTTTTGTGAAGAATTCTAGTGAGATCCAGTGAAGGACCCGTTGATACAGATGAAGTTTATGAGAGCACAATATGATTCATGACTCGTAAAGTGGATCTGTAGCAATGAAGTCCAAGATCTCAAGAGCTGAACACGAGACCCCGACTCATAAAGGCCTATCGTACAACATCGCCGACTATTTTTTTTTTAATTTTTTTACGACTTGTTTGTAAATACTATAAATAGTAATTTTTAGGTTTATTATTCCCAGAATATAGTAGAAAGGACTTCATTAGAGTACTTTTTAGGGTTTTACGATTGGAGACAAAATATTCGAGAGGAGAATACACTTGTGGATTTATTGTATCTTTTAATCTTGTGATTCTCAATACAATTTGAGTTTTCTTGTTCTTAGATCCAATTGAGTAAGTGATTAATTATGTTTTCTCAATTCATGATTTCTTCATCTACCTATAATATGAGTAGCTAAACCCACAACTTGGGGTTGTGGGAACCATGAAGATCTAACCAAATAAACCCGAATAATTTGCAATTATTGAAATGGGTATTTACATGTATTCATCAATTCTCTTTATTTTGCATGTTTTCTAGTGGTGACCAATATTAGAACTTGCCTAGTGTTACCTTCATGATCCAGGTGGTAATGAATAGGAAAAGAGATTTGTTAACAGGATTCGATGATATGTTCTCATCTAATCAATCGAATTAGACCAAGGGGAGCTTGACTGGAATTATAGGTAATGATTATTATTGCACACTATGGCAATGGGCTAAGTTACATAGTGAAATTCGCCTCTCACCTTTGACCAAAGGGCTTGGTGAACTTAAATTACCATCCTACATACTATACTCTAGTCGAGAATTGGGTTATCCAGGGATATTGAGTTGGTGAATCATGGGGAACACAATTCCCAAGTTGCTCTCCATTATTGGTTGTCTCTTTTTTTAGTTAGTTTAGTTTAGTTTCTTATCAATCATATGAAACCCCCCTTTTTAGGGAATTGAGTTAGTTTATACTTGAATTGTTTATTAGTGAATCAAATTTGGAAGTCTCCGTATTCTCTGTGGGATTCAACTCTAACCTTGGTTAGGTTTTATATTTGATAATGACCACTTTATCCTCCAAAAGAGAGGTGTAATTTTGGCGTGATCAACTTCTATAGGCGCGGATTTAGTGTTGGAGGCTATGAAAAGAGTGAAATTGGTTAGGGAAAAGTGACGATGATTTGAAGTCATCAAAAGTCTTATTTGGATATTGGAAAGAGGGATCCTGCGTGTCGTGTTGGTGATGGGGTATATGTGAAAGTCTCACCTTTAAAGGGTGTAATCCATTTTGGAAAGAAGGACAAGTTAAGTCCCAGTATGTAGGTTTTTATATGATTGTTGAAGCAGATTGGGAATGTAGTTTATAGTTGGATTTGCCTCCGGAATTGAGCTGTAGTCACTCGGTCTTCCATGTGTCTATGTTGAGGAAGTTGGTTGGTGATACTAGTGCTATTGTGTCTTTGGAAGGTGTTGAGGTTGATGAGAACGTGTCTTATGAGAAAGTTCTAGTTGAGATCTTGGACGGGAAAGTGAAGAGGCATTGCAACAAGGATCAACATGTTGGAAGTGCTACGTAGGAAGTGGAATCAAGTATGATGCGGCGATACCTCTATCCTTTCCAATCTACTCAAGCCTACGGTATTAGGTTCTTCCTATTCCCAACGTCCCTAATTCTTGCACTCTTGAGTTCATGATATGACATGCATATATGTGCACAAAAATGATTTTTAAGATGTTTTGAATGATTTAAATACATTTTGATATGAGTTTTAAGGACTTTATGATTTTCAAATGATGAAATATGCGTTGTACCTTGTGTTTAAATGATTCATGATCTAAGTAAAGCCTTTCAAGCCTTGTTCTAGCACATTCGAGGATGAATGTTCCCAAGGGGGAGATGATGTAAGGACCTGAACTTTGTTCGACCTTAGTGGAGCTTGGAAATTTGATTTCGAAAAGTTTTAGACTAAGGTGATACCCCATGGTAGCCTACACAGCCCATGTGGGACCCTATGGACTGTGTGGAGCTTCCTTGGAGTGCCCTTTGGTCTATGGAAGATGTTTGACCCTTAAGAGTGGAGCTTTTAACTAAGGCACCCTACACTTGGACCCCTCACGGTCCGCGTGACACTTCACGGACCGTATGGTGGCCTTGTCTTGAAATCACATAATATTTGGACCAAGTGTAGTGCCACGGCCAAGTATACAGCCCGTTTGAAGTGACACGACCCGTGTGGCCTCCCGTATGGCTTTCGGAGTGAAATTTTTCCAAGTATGGAATCACCATCTCGTAACTTTATCACAGAATATTTTTCTAAGGGAGGTGGTATGGGCAGCCTTATGGCTCGTGTGGGCTTCTGTGAGAGTGATTTCGTTGATCTTTTTTAAGTGTGGAATCTTCAAGCTCAAGGAAAGTTCACTTTCAAGCCTTCAATTCAAGCTTATTTATGTTATTTAAGGCCATCATGAGTCTCCCCTACATCAAGCTAAGTTCAAAGGAATTCCATTGGCTAAGTTTTTCACAAGTACCGATAAAAGGGTCAACTTAACATGTTCATATCTCTTAGAACAGAGTGAATTCGTTGGCCCACAACCTGTCAAATTGAATCTCTTTGACTAAGCTTTCCAATTCATCCGGTTTCACCTCATTCTGAGTCCAGAGCAAGAAGTTATGCCCCTTTTTGTAGAATCTTTTGGGCTAGATGGGGCTCCTTCACAGACCGTGAAAATCTTCATGAACCATGAAGCTCGCTGTGAGATCTTCTAGATATAATTTAAGGGGGTGTTTTATTGAGGTGCTTTTGATATTTTGACTCATCCCCAAGGCTTTTTAAGACCTTTAACCCCCTTTTTGCATTCCTAAACCTTTCCTACACTAATGCTAATCCCTCATTTAAGACTAACACTTAGTTTCTAGAATTAAACTTTCTAAATTCTCTCCAAGTCTCATCTTCAAGATTCAAGCTAGGATTCAATTGGGGTTTCAACTTCAAGCTAATTTCTTCTCAAATTCATCTTCCTAAGCAAGGTATTTGGGCTATGATTCTTGGTCTCTTTCAATCAAGTAGACAAAAACCCTTTTCACTCAATTTCATGGAATTTTAGCTTACTTTATATATGAGTTTTCAATATTATTATTTATTAAATTCAATTGAAGTATGGGCTATGCTTTATCGATGATTTTAAGTCCTTAAGCTCTGATATGTTGAATTACATTATCATGTGAAGATTTGAATGTGCATGTCCCCTTTAAAGCTTGATTTAGGTATGGGTAATCTATATTATGATTTAAATGTGCATTTTGCTTATGTTTTTACTTGAATTTTATAATGTACTATTGATTTAAGTTTGAATCTCTATTACCCATGCTATTCTCATATCATTCATGGCATATGCATTCATGAGCATTGGATTTTATGAAAATTATGAAGTGGGTTAAGCCCAATTATGTTTATGTATATGATTTCATAAGATTATGGTTATGACAAGAATGTGATCACATAAATGTTTATGATTATGGATCTTTAAGCATTTTTGGTGCTTGCACCATCTCGTATATGTGAATGAGCTATTCCTACATATGTGTATCATGATTATGAACTATGATTTGACTTTTGAACCAAAGTACAAATGGTTATGAAATATGTTTGGCTTTTGAGCTTAAATGTGCATTGAAAGGATTTGAAATGACTATTACCTCTTTTGAAAGCATATATGTATAAGTATTCTTGTGGGATGTTTTGACTTAGCACCGATGGATTGGGTCCGTCAGGGCTATCCCCAAGGGCCCTCTCCCTTTCCTTGAACTATGTGCAAATATAGGTATTGAGATTTGAGGATCATCCTGTTAGTTGAGGCATGACCCACTAGAAAGATCTGAGGCTCATCCTGTTAGTTGAGGCAGGACCGATTAGAAATATTTTGACAATCCTATCCGAAATAGGAGGCCCGTAAGGAAGGTTACTTCTCTGAAATGGGAGGCCTGTAAGGAGAAGTACGGTTTAACTTTGGCAAGTAGATCACCTCTTTTCCGGTATGGGTATAACATTGGGAATCTAAGTAATAGCTCGCTTGGCCTTATGTGTCGCTTGAGGTCACATCCCCACTATATATGAGCATTATGCATTTTATGCATCATGGATTTCATGACATATTGTTAGCTACTCTTCTTTGGATATATACTTCTTTCTATATTAGGTGCTCTTGTCATCTAACATTAAATGTAGGTTTGATAAGTCACATGCATTGCATGCTCGCATACTTAGTACATTCAAACGTAATAAAGCATACTTTTTCCTACATGATCTAACCATGTAGGGGTCAGAGACTACCTTCATCCACCATTTGACAGCTAGATTGGGTTTGAGACATTTGGCATGGTGAGTCCTATCTTCCAAGGGCAAAGCCACAATTTTCTACCTATGAAGTCTTATTTATTTTATTTACTTTGAGTGTGAGCTCGGGATTGTCTTAGCCCCGTCCTATCTTATGTCTAGAGGCATCAATGGATATCTTGTAGACTTTTGTCGGATTTATATGTTACGTATTTTTTTTGGAGCTTATGATTATGGCTATCTATTGGATATCGTTATTGTGGATTAGTTATGAGAATTATGATAAGTTGTATGTTTGATGTGGAGGTCTGGAATATCCCAAGTCCTGTATTGCCCCCTTAAAGCGAGTCATACGTACCCGCCCCTTAGTTCTTATGTGCTATGTGCTATCTAAATCCATGATAATCCCTCATCCCTATGTCATCACCATAGCGTGAGTCCTACTTTCCTGTCCCTTAGAACTATGTGTTTACTATTTTATAGGCTTTCGAACCAATGATGTGAATATGGATACTTTGAGTCTTGTTTAGGGACTCTCGGGTTCCTATTCGCCATGTCACTCCTAGACCCTTGGTCTAGGCCGTGACAGAGATGGTATGAGAGCACTAGGTTTACAAATCGTCCAAGCTCCACAAATGCAATCCCAATTTCGCAATGCAAAGCATAAGCTACTAGGCATATGTAAATGTCAACCTACTTCCACGAAAATAGAGTGTTGGGTCCTACACATGGTTTCAGCCAACTCTTATCTTTTCGAATAGGTGTTCGAAATTCGCTTAGAGTTCGATTTATGCAAATAAACTATTTAACCATTCCAACTTCGGTGTTCTGAGTCCAATGATGTAGTCAAAATTCTCATATGAGATTGTTAAGATCAAATAGGTCCCACTTCCTGATTCTATATTTACTCATCTTCCACCGAGGGGCTCAAAAAGCACCAAAAGCCTAAAAAACTGAGTGAAAGGCCATTTTAGACCAAACTCGACATTTCAGAACTAACCTCATTCTCAGAATTTTCATTACAACATGTTTCTCAAGAATATTGACTAAACTTAACTATTGGACTATTTTGAAGTATAATGAAATGACCCCAAAAAGTGCCCAAAAATGTGCCTCAGAAGTGCCCGGAATCATAATTTCCATATATCTCAAAATCTGTGCATGATATCAAAAATCTGACTTCATATTCTTGTTCAGGGGGTCAAATTGAGTGGACAATGGGTCTAACACTAATTTAAGACCAAATGAGTCGCAATTTCAATTTCCCAAAAATTGAATTCCAGTGAGGTTTCCGTGGCGCGTCTCAGTGTAATTTTTTGTGCAGTTTTTCACTTCGGCCCAAGGCTTTTGGGTCTTGGTCCTAAGACTTCCCATGCATGAAAATACCTATAATTAGCCATATTTCACCTTGAATAACTTTATATTATTCAAGACATTCCTCAATACTCACTCAAACACTTAGACTCATATTTCTCTCCAAATTTCAAGTCCCAAAAACTCATCCGGATCTTAAGGTTCCCATTCAAGATTCAAGTCTCCATCTCCAATCTTCTTCAAGAATTCTCCAAAGCTAAGGTATGTGGGTATCATTCATGGGTTCCTTTCACCTATGATGCCCAAGCTTCCTTTTTTACTTAAATTGCATAATTTGCAAGTTGGTTTACTTATGGTCTTACTTATTATGAATTAGACTATGAGCTATGTTGGGGTTCCATGAAATTATGTCTGTTTTACCATGTTTTGAGCTATAAATCTATGATCCATTTTGGGATTTGATGAAGGGTTTTGATATATATTGCTTGAGGGTGTTACCAAGTATTGATGGATGGTTTTACAATGGATTTTCTTACATGATTTGATTCCTAAATTGCATAGTTTTACACTAGCTCTATACACCCACCAAGTATTTGATAAAATGTCCAGTTATGATTTCTTGAGGAATTGAAGGTCCAATGCATGTCTTATGAGTTGAATGACTTTATGATGATGAAAGGAACATATGTATATAATATTCTCCAATATAGTATTGGAATATGACCATGCCTTACTCGGTGGGTTAAGAGCCTAGGTAACCATGTTGAGGGGTTTATACCTTGATAACCAATCAAGGGATTTTCGCCTTGATAACCTGGTTGAGGGGTTAGTACCTCAATCACCAGCGGTGGTAGGGTGCGACTATCCACCAACCAATCAAGGGGTTCGTACCTTGGTAACTGGGTTGAGGGGTTAGTACCTTAATCACCATGGGTGGTAGGGTGTGATTATCCACCAACCAACCAAAGTGGTTTGTACCTTGGTAAACTATGGGTTCTACAATGATGGTCTCTTCTTACACATGTATTATGTTCTATGTAAACATGATTTACTTCAAGCATCTATCATGCATGCCATATTGTTACATGATCATCTATTGCCTAACTATGCATTTTGACTAAGTTACCTATCTATTGTTGCATTGCATTCTACATACTTAGTACATACAAACATACTAACACATACTCTATGCTTACATGATGTTACCATATAGGGACAAGATCCCCGCTTGAGCATCTTACTCCACGTGGCTAGTACGAATTCTCTCAAGCTAGTTGGTGAGTCCTTTATTCCAGGGACAATATCTATGATCTCATGCTATGTACTAAGACTATACTTATTTTATGTATATTTTGACTATGAGGGTAAGCCCAATTACTTGTCTTGGCCCCCACTCTTATCTATGTAGTAGAGGTATTGTTGGACATATTATGTATTGAACCTTGACTCTCTTGTTTTGATGTTTATGTTATAAAAGCATTCCTTTAGTCCCTTGCCCCTATTTCTAATTCAATTATGTAGTTTACTTGCTTCCGCGACCAATAATGTGTAATGGTATGTTAAAAGACTTACTTTGGGTCCCTTCAGGTTCCCCATTCTCCGTGTCACATCTAAGCCATAGGCTTGGGTCGTGACATCTAAAATACAAAACTTAGTATAAATTAACACCCAAAACCTCGGTACTATAATCGATCATGCTTCTAGCCTAATTTTGCCATTTTAGAGCTAATAGAACTGTCAGAATTCCTAAGGCCATTTACTCAGATTATGTTGCTAAAATCATGTTTTCAACTTTAACCAGGACTTTACGATGAAAGACTGCACAACTTTCAAACAAGCAACCAAGTGATCAAACTATCAGTGCCTACAAGTCATGAATGACTTGTGGTAGCTGTAGGAATGCTCTAACTAATGCAAAAGATATAGAAACTCAAAAATGACCTGGAGGTATTGTGTGTATGCTGACCTTTCCGACATGCAGGTATGTAGTTCAGAGATATGTGACTAGGATGGAAGAAGTACTTGAGTTCTTTATTCTCTACTTGCATTTAGATCCTCCTTTTAGGTACTTGTTGTTACACAAATTATTTTATACATATGTAGTTGTTGAGCCCGGATCCAGTTGACATTTCTATTTCTTTATGAATCGAGTTGTGATAGATTAAGAGGTAGTTGCTTGTCTGTTCTAGCTTACTCTCAAGACCGTTACACTTCTTTATTGGTTTTGTTCTATTCGAGAAATAAGACTATTCAGACATTGTAATAGAGGCTTGTACATGTGGCATGAATTCTAGGATGATTTTAGTCCCTATTCTTTAATCCTTTGCTATTTAGATTATATTATCACTTTAGCTTCTGCAATATTGTGTTATTACTTGTATAGGCTAACTTATCTCCATAGGCTAAAGGTAAGTGTCATCACACTCAATTTTTCATGACACTAGACCTTAAATCTAGATGCTCTTTGATTGTATCCCAATAGGGGAGGCCAGACCTCGAATTTGGATACTCCTGAAAAATATAACCCTGACTACCATAGATTCACCAAAAATTGTCATTTACAACGTGTAAGCCAATGCAACCATATGAACTTAGTCCAAAATCTATTTTCATTGGAATAAGGAGATTAATATTATCAATATATCTCATAACCCATGGAACTGATAAATTAAGGATAACATCTTAACAAGTGCAAGGTTACTAGTTGGCTAAGGCCTACTTATTAGACTCTAGTATGCTACACCAATCTACAGGAATCTAAGAAAGCCAAAACAACTTTGGGGCATCTAAGGCAAGTATTACTCTTCCTAGGTTAAGGCAAATACGCTCAAAACAATTATAAAAAAGAATCCACTAATGCACGAAGCATCCATAATCAACAAAAAGGAATACATGCTTAGAAGTACCTGATTTTACCCCCCCCTCCCCTCAAAAAAAAAAAAGGCCTGAAGCATGATCTCTAGTCACCTAGCATTTGACCGACAATTATACAACCTAAATTTCAACTATTCAATATTTATTTACACATTCTAACTCAATCTAAGTAATGAAAAGCCATAGCTTACCTGTACGCCAATCACGCGTGTTCCAATTCGCAATGTCAAAGCTTTCCCTTTTCGTATTTGATTGCCACCACGCTGTCAAAAATATAAGTACAATGTGAATATGATCATTTTCACAATAAAATCATAAAATTCAAAGATGGATCAATTTTGGAGTAACAAATGAGAATGTGGGACCCACTTGAAATCCAAGAATTAAATCCCTTAAAATGGTCCTAATTAGCTCCCCGAATTATGTTCCAAAAGAGGACTCGATGTGATGCTCGAATGTACTACAATTCAGTCATACAAGGATTCCCAAAAATCCCCACCCCCAAAAAAACCCTTGACAACAGCTAAAACAGGAAAAATACCTAAAACGATGCCTCTAATGCATTTTTCAAGCACACCAGGATAGTCTCCGCGATAACCACATAAGATAGACTTTTGAATCACCTAATATGAGCTTGAATTGACCAATAAACCACCTCTCAAAGTTTTAGAATTAAATTGGTTGCGTCTGAAATTAATGTAAGGGACCTGACAAAATTGACTACCATGATCGCTGCTATAGTAGCCCATGTTTCACATAGAATAGTAACTTAGACTTTGTGTACATGTGGCCCTGCTCGCAAACATGGAGAATGAAGGTAATGGGTCTCCACGAATGCTGACACTGGGCTACAAAAGTGGAGAACAAGAGACCAATATTTTGTGAATGAAGCCTAAGGTCCTGCGATCGCGAAGAACAAATGAGCATGCACCAGATATCTATTTAAATAGTTGATTTTTTCAACTTTGAAATTTTTGACAAGGTGTTTGAGATTCATTTAGAACCCCGTGCATAAAAATGAACTATGCTACCCTCACTAAATTTGTTTGCAAACTCAATAGTGCAGTTAAAATTTCCATACGAGGCCTTTATAATTGCAAGTGGGTCCTATTCCAAAGGACTTTTTAAATCAAAATCTATTGAGGGGATCATAATGAGTTAATAAGTCTCAAAACCCAAACGAAATGTCATTCTATACGAAATGCAATGTTTTAGAGCTAAAAACACTGTTAGAAATTGAAACAATCCCAAAAAGTGCCCGAAAATATACCTTGGAAGTGCGTGGAATCGTAATTTCTATATATCTCAAAATTTGTGCGTGATATTGAAAATCCGGCTTCATTCTTGATCATTTGGCAAAATTGAGTGGGAGATAGGTCTAACCTCGATTTTAGAGCAACTGTATCAAAATTCACAAATCCATAATTTGCAAATTCCAATGACGATCTGTGCCCCTGGCGCGATGTGGCTAGGGCACGGATCACTATAAATTTTTGGCTTGTTATTTCTTGTCCGATCCAATGTCTTTGGGTTTTGGACCTAAGCCGTCCCATGCATGAAAATACCTATACTTAGCCATATTTTACCTTCATATCATACAAGACATTCCCAAATATTCTCTCAAATACTTAGACAAATATTTCACCCCAAATTTCACGTCCCAAAACTCATCCAGCTCTTAAGGATTTCACTCAAGCTTCAAGTCTCCATTTCCAATCTTCATCAAGGATTCTACCAAGTCAAGGTATGTGGGTTTCAACCATTGGGCCCTTTCACCCGTGGTGCCTAAACTTTCTTTT
This sequence comes from Solanum clarkiae, assembly GCA_011800125.2. Classification (NCBI taxonomy): domain Eukaryota; kingdom Viridiplantae; phylum Streptophyta; class Magnoliopsida; order Solanales; family Solanaceae; genus Solanum; species Solanum clarkiae. Next base: position 855 of record JAABOM020079144.1, on the reverse strand, counting down.
TACCTAAATTACATTTTCCTAAGTGATTTTACTTATGGGTCTCTCTAATGAATTTGACTATGAACTATGTTGAGGGATATGTGAAAGTGTGACTATTTAAGAATATTTTAAATATGAATCTTTGATTTATTTTGAGATTTGTTGAAGAGTTGTGATGTATATTGTATGGTGGTGTTAGAAAGTATTAGTGAGATGATTTACTTCAAGATTTCTTTCATGATTTCACCCTTTAATTGCATGGTTTTACACTAGCATTACATACCCATAAAGTGTTTGATAAAATGCCTGGTCAATGTATCTTGAGTTGTTGAAGGTCTAATGCTTGACTTATGAAACAACCCCAAAAAGTGCCCGAAAATGTGCCTCGGAAGTGCCCGAAATCATAATTTTCATATATCTGAAAATTCGTGCGTGATATCAAAAATCCAACTTCATATTATTGTTCAAGGGGTAACATTGAGTGGAAAATGTGTCTAACCCCGATTTAAGAGCAACCATTAAAAAATTTGAAAATCGCAAAAAATGCAATTTCCAGAGACGATCCGCGTCCCTGGTGTGACCAGCTAAGGGCACGCTACAATGTATTTTGTGCACTGTTTTTCTTTTCTGGTCCAAGGCCTTTGGGTCTTGGGCCTAAGTGTTCCCATGCGTGAAAATGCCTATACTTAGTCTTATTTCACCCTCATATCATTCAAGACATTCCCAAATACTCTCACAAACACTTAGAAAATATTTCATCTCTAAATTTCAAGTCTCAAAATGCATCCAGATCTTAAGGTTCTCATTCAAGCTTCAAGTCTCCATCTCCAATCTTCTTAAAGGATTCTCCAAAGTCAAGGTATATGGGTTTCTTTC